>JBCFYV010009770.1:0-12016 GCA_039000515.1 Timema cristinae | reverse complement strand
ATTCCTTCATCAGGTGAATACACTTAAAAGGGAAATGGGTTACCTTTCAAAAGGGGGGTACACAAAAAGTGTTTTTAAATACCTTTCTTCTTTGTGAAATTGGTGTACACTTTATAGAGGACATTGTTAACTTTAATCGGGTTTGTACACATATAGGGGGACAAGGGTTACCTTTAAACCCCGGGTTTATACACATAAAGTGTATATTAATACTTTCATCATGTGTACTGTGTACACATATAGAGGACATTGTTAACTTTAATCAGGTGTACACATATAGTGGACATTGTTACCTTTCATCAGGTATACACATATAGTGGACATTGTTACCTTTCATCATGTGTACTGTGTAAACATATAGAGGACATTGTAACCTTTCATCAGGTGTACATGTATCGTGGATATTGTTACCTTTCATCGGGTGTTACATATAACGGACATAATTACCTTTCATCAGGTGTACACGTATAGTTGACATTGCTACCTTTCATCAGGTGTACACGTATAGTGTACAATGTTACCTTTCATCAGGTGTACACGTATAGTTGGACATTGTTACCTTTCATCAGGTGTACACGTATAGTAGACATAGCTTTCTTTCTTCAGGTGTGCACGTATAGTAGACATAGCTTTCTTTCTTCAGGTGTACACGTATAGTAGACATTGTTACCTTTCATCAGGTGTACACATATAGTGGACATTGCTACCTTTCATCATGTGTACTGTGTAAACATATAGAGGACATTGTTACCTTTCATCAGATGTACCCGTATAGTGAACATTGTTACCTTTCATCAGGTGTACACGTATAGTAGACATTGTTACCTTTCATCAGGTGTACACGTATATTAGACAATGTTACCTTTCATCAGGTGTACACATATAGTAGACATTGCTAGCTTTCTTCAGGTGTACACGTAGAGTAGATATTGTTACCTTTCATCAGGTGTGCACGTATAGTGGACATTTTACCTTTCATCAGGTGTACACGTATAGTTGACATTATTACCTTTCAACAGGTGTACACGTATAGTGGACATTGTTACCATTCATCAGGTTTACACATATAGTGTATAGTGCTACCTTTCATCATGTGTACTGTGTACACATATAGTTGGCATTGTTGCCTTTCCTCAGTTGTACACGTATAGCAAACATTGTTATCTTTCATCAGGTGTAAACTTATAGTAGACATAGTACATTTCATCAGGTGTACACTATATGGACTTTGCTAGCTTTCATCACGTTGTTATACCCCAACCAACCAGGTCATAGCCGGCCCTTTCATGGACCTGGTATAATTAGGAGTTAATACGCTCTTGCACACGCTAACCCTGACGTCCCACGCTGCATCAGGAAAAGGAATGCGTGTGCAGTGCCAACCATCCCTCCACCTCAGTCTGACGAACGGCCGAGGAGGTTAAAGTGGTTGGCTCCCAACTAAGATCACCAGTACTGGTAGCAATACCGGGCCAGTACGACTGGTACTATTTTGTAGTGGCCTCACCCACAGTAAGGTATCAGTAAATATGTCTTTAAGCTTAACACCGGGTATGAATTATCAGTCTCGAGTTCTCCCTTCATACCTCTCTCCTCCCTCTCCCTGCCTCACCACACTATTCTGAGTGCCAAGGTCTATCATCCTCCCTCTCCCTACCTCACCGCACCGCACCGCACCGTGCCGAGGTCTCACCTTAGTCCCCCTCACTCTTCCCCCTAACCCCAGCAACCCGGCTTCTCCCTCCTGCACCTAACCACTCGTTTGATCATACTCTTATAACCTGACATTCCTCCCCTACCTTATCTTCCAATGCCTCCGTCCGTACTCCTGTAACAGGCTCGGAATGACATGGGCCTTACGAAACACGCCAAAAGGGCCCAACAAACGAGACAGCCGAACGTGCAGAACTGGTCCAGCAGCAATAACCACCCTCTTCGCCTAGGCCCAGCACTCCGTGAGCAGGATATTCAACTCAGGGGCCCACACACTACCAATACGGCACACTAGCCACCCCGGCTGCCATATCCCGGGGATTAACCCCTCCCTATCTACCAAGCCACACTCTTCCCCGCTCAACCCCGTACTCCCATATACTTTTCCCCTTACTCCCGCGATTCGTCTACGGTACGTGCTCCCCCAAACCCAATCTCCCCACTCAGTCACACCCGTTACCACCTGAGACCCCTCGCTACACCGCCCCGCCCTTACTCCTCCCCTACATCCGTACCACCCACCTGCCGTCGAGACCCCCCAAGTATTCCAACTCCCCCACGCCCACATGGTGCCCCACGCCAAGATTCAAAAAGTCTTGAAGAATCTCCAGACGACCATCGACTCTGCACCAGAGCTGGAGTAGCTCCGCTATCTCCAGACCAGTAGAGAGGTAAACAACGAGCCGTCACAAGATAACACAATAGGCGACTATCAGTTCTGACGGCTCAACGTGGGGTCTACGACAAAAAAGAGGAATTGAGATTCCCTATCCCCACCACCTACACGACCCCAACGCAACACTCAACACTTCCGGAAGTGAAACAATCCGGTGGTGCCCAAATGACACCAAAAATCAACAAGATGGTGATGACAAGAGGACAGAAATGCAACATCACGGCGTGTACCCCAGGAGGGGAACAACACTACGTCTCATGCATAGGTTGTCCAAAACCTTACCACCACCTATGCCTCGGATGGGTCGACGAGCTGCGAGACCCCAACGCGTCACCCTACCAGTGCATCACCTGCATGGAGGCCACTCCAACACCATGATATTCCCAGGACTCACCTTCACCAGTGAAAATGGTCACTAAATAACCTGTGAGGACTGTGGGAAAACCTACACTACAGATGCTTGGGGTGGGCAAACGAACCCAAAGACATGAACGGCCTCTTCTTCAGGTGCCCCGCATGCCGATGCTGCAAAGCTTCAACCTCAAGCTCACCACTATACCAACCTACCCCCCTACCCATCAGAACCAGTACCACAACCCTTACCTTCCCGTAACACTCCCGGTGTTCTACGGCTGAGGACATGAGGACCCAAGCAGCTTCACCCGACGCTGTGAAAGCCAATTCAGGGTGGCACAAATAGATCTAATAGAATGTTTGCCCCACGTCCCACAGCAACTCAAGGGTGCCGCTGCGAAATTGTGGCAAATACACGGAGAGTACATAACCACATGGGAGGAATTCCAGAAACACCTGACCAGCCACTTCGCCCGTCCAACCATCCTCGCAGCTCTGCAGGCCGAATTCTATGGGAAAGAACAACAAAAAACAGAAATGATCGAAACCTTCCTTCGACACAAAGTAAGACTATTCCAACGCCTGACCCCAGCCTCCCCAGTGGACAACCTAATTCCACTATTGATAGAACTGGTCCAGCCAGGATTACGACCCTTTCTTCGGGAACATCTGCCACAAGACCTAGAGGAGCTAATTACCAGAGCCATCAACGTTGAACGAGACCTAGACAAGAGCTCCTATACTCCCTCAGCAACGTCATGGCCAGCCAGGACTCCGGCAACCTCATCTGAGCCCCTGCCTCCAGATTCCACTCTTGCCTGGGACGTCACTTTCATCGCGACTACCCCATTCTGGGTCAGCAATGCCAAAATAAGGGAAACGGGGAAATGGCAGGCCGGAGGAATAACCAGCCCCACCTCCGGCCAAGAGATCCCAGGGCTACAAACAATGATCCTGAGCGTCAGTCAAGCGACAGGCAAGACCCTATCACGGGTTTTATGCGAGACCTCCCAAAGAACGCTCCTCGCCCTACTCGACACCGGAGCTACCTCCAACTTCATTCACTCAAGGTACCTCCCCTCCCACGAGCAACGGACCATTACCCCATTCTCCAACCCCATCCACCTAGCCAAGGTAGAGAGTACCTTGACAGCCCAGGGCCAGGTCCAACTTACGGTGACCATGCAATCGCTCACCCTCAACATCACCTGCCTCGTCTTGGAGGTGCTCCACAATTCACTAATCTTAGGACAGCCTTGGTTCACCGAAAACAAGGCGTTATATACTATGAACACCAACGAGTCCTCTTTGGAGCTCAAGAACGTCACGCCCTATCATGGAGCCCAAAACTTTACGAACAAGCAGCCCCAATCCTGGAAGGGGACATCCAGAACCACGCCCCTCGGATTACCAGACAGACTGCTACAACTCCTGGACCAATATCGCGACCTCTTCACAACTCAAGGCCCCCTAAGAAGAACACGTAGCATCACCCACCGAATACAACTCAAGGACAACTGGAGAGTCATGGTCCGACCCTACTGGTACTCCACCACAAAACGTGCCATCATCGAAAAGCTAGTGCAAGAGCTGAAGAATCAAGGAATAGAACCCGGGAAGACCGATTACAACTCCCCCATCGTAATCGTGGAAAAAATCGACCACACCCCTCGCTTCTGCGTAGACTACCGGCAGCTCAATAACGCAACCCGGGACGTCATCCCACCATCAGTCAAATTACACGACACCCTCAAGAACTTGGGGGAAGCCAAGATCTTCACCATGCTCGATATGAAGGTCGGATATTCGCAAGTACAACTAGACAATAATCAAAGCTTCTGACAGCCTTCACCACAACATCTGGAGGAACGTTATAGTTCATGGTTATGCCTTTTGGACTCAAGGGCGAACCCAGCACATTTCAACGCCTCATTAGTCAGGAGGTACTAATGGGATACACCTGCCAGTTCTGCTTCGCCTATCTCGACGATGTGATAGTTTATTCCAACACCTGGGCTGAACATCTCATCCACCTGAGTAAGGTGTTAGAACGGTTCCAGTTACACCAATTAACCTGCAAAATGGAGAAATGGCAGTTTGGAAGAACCTAACTAGGCTACCTCGGTCACCTTGTCTCAGCCCATGGGAACGCTCTACAACCACCAACCATCAAGGCAATCACCAAGGCTCCAATTCCCCAAAACAAGAAACAACTTCACCAGTTCCTTGGCCTATGCAACTGGTTGCGTGAATTTGTCCCCCAGATGTCCAAATTAACCTCACCCCTCATTACCCTACTCGGAAACAAATTACGCTGGAGATGGATCCCAGAACTCGACGCCACCTTCCAAGACCTTAAACTGGCCTTCACCCAACACAAATCGTTAAAACGCCCAGTCCCAAGTAAATCCTTCATCTTGCAGACGGATGCCAGCGGGATAGGCCTGGGTGCGGTACTATATCAAGAAGACGGTAAAGAAAAGTTTATCATCAGTCACGCCAGTGCCAAACTTACACCAACCGAGCAGCGATATCACAGTAACAAACAAGAATGTCTCTCCATAGTAGGGGCAATAAAATGTTACCGGCATTATCATGAAGATAAGCCCTCCATTCTTCGGACAGACAACCAAGCGATGACTTGGCTAAACACCATGAAGGACCAGAGAACAAAGTTCACACGATAGTCCATACATCTGCAAGAGTTCCAATTCTCCCAGGAACATTGCCCAGGAAAAAATAACACTCTCCCCAAGCCTTGTCCCGACAACACAACAAGGAATACATTGTAAATTAGGTACAAAACTGGGCTCTCCTAATACCACCCCCGGGTCATGAACCAACCAAGGGTGAACCAGAAGCCCTCCAAACCTTCAACACTGAAACAGAAACATTGCATGACATCGTCAAGAACGACCAGTGACACGACTCAGAAATCCAAAACTGGATCAATCGCAGGAAGATGCTTAATACCAGGAACCAAGTTCCTACCAAAGAAGCCGATCTCCACTTCCTACAAAATCACCACGTAAAAGATGACGTCATCTTGCACAGAGAAACCAAGGACGACCCGTGGAAACTTGTAGTTCCAAAGATGACCCACCAAATGATCCTATGGGCGTTCCACGAGGACCACCATGCCTGACACCCAAGAGAGGGAGAAACTACACGTGCCAACTAAACGAAGCTACACATGGAAAGGCTTTCAGTCGGAAGTACGACGCTACGTCTGCAGTTGTATTCTATGCGCTTGTCAAAAGGTAGAGGGCCATCGAGGTACTGAACATCTACGGCCCGACAACCCCGCCGACCATGGGAGGTAATGGCACTTGACCTAATGGGACCATATCCCTGAGAAGGGGAAGAAAGCGATTCATTACAGTAGTAACGGACCTGTTCTCCCGATGGGTATAAGCTCACCCCAACTTTCGTCAGAGGTCCACCAGATCATCCGGACCCTGGATCAGCAAGTGTTCCCACGTTGGGGGTATCCAAGACACAGCCTGTCGGACAATGGACCCCAAATCCTCAGCAGGATATGAACCAACACATGCCATAAATGGGACGTTGACCCTGGACCACTTTGAGCTACCACCCACAAGCCAATTCCACCGAACGAAGAAACCAGGAGATCAAGAAAGGGATCAGGCTACGCCTCACCAGAAATCACCGGGAATGGGACCAACACCTTCCCATGATCCTCTTCAACCTCCGGTGCTGGAAAAATGAAGCCACAGGGATGACTCCCAGTGAACTACTCTTCGGAAGAACCTTATACCGACCAGGAGAATGGAGATTTGAAAACCCAGTCCCCAAGTCAACAGAAGAGAGGAACCCGTCACCAGGACCGGAGGAGAGACAGACAAAGGCCCTGACAGCCAAGCCAAATATCAGCGAAGATACGCCCAACCCCCGCGAAAGTCAGCCAAGGCTCTCCTGGAAAAAGACCTCGTATTAATCCGAACCCACCCACTCTCCAACGCCACAGAAGGTTTTCACGCAGGGTTCACTCCTAAATGGGAATGTCCCCACCAAATCCAGAAAAGAAGAGGGGGTGTATACTGGATCCACCATTCTAACGGACACTTGCGCAAGGTGCATAGGAGACATCTACGCCCCGCCCCACATTGTTACCTTTCATATATATATATATATAGTACTATGTTCGTGCAGTAAAAGTAACTGAAGATATTAGCTATTGTAATGACTAAATCTAGTATTTTTATGTAGTATCATATAAAAAATATGTATGTAAATATATATATATAGTACTATGTTCGTGCAGTAAAAGTAACTGAAGATATTAGCTATTGTAATGACTAAATCTAGTATTTTTATGTAGTATCATATAAAGAATAGGTATGTAAATAGGTTACAATATTCAAGGAAATATATAATTAAATATGTAGGTTCATAAAAAAATATCTAACATCATATAAAACAAATATTTTACTAAGCACGCAACATTTACCTTTTTACACTTTAAATGGCACATACATTGATGTATTACTTGTACTTTGGTGTGCATTTCAATTCTTTCAGTAGTCATTGATGGTATCTTGTCCAACAGTTTATGTTTGTAGGTTGAAATTGTTTTTCCACATCACAGTATACACTCGGGCGTATTTTAACAGAATAATTTTCTTGGGAAGAATGTATCTACATCCGGTGAATATAATGGGTTGCTTTTAAGCACTGCTTGAAACTTAGTAGAAACACTTTCATCAGCTTTTAGATTTCAAATTGTGTTTTCTATTATATCTATAGATTCTCGAAGTGTAGAGCCAGAAGATTCCAATCGTTTAATACTCTCTGGAAGTCAACCAAAATTGCGCCTACTGTATGCAGTTTAGCATGCCACTTTTGGATCAATGATTGAATTATAAGATTGACACACAGATATCGCACACTCAGGAGTGAACATATCTGCTACTGACTTCAAAACTCCAAATTGTCCATAGTAAAAGTTGTCTGTTTTAATCATGTTACTCAGCTCGTTAGAAAAAATTACAGAGGGAACGTCACATCAAACAATAATTGCTAGTAAGTTCTGACTCGATGTGGGACTTTTCACAAATAGGTTTCTTTATTTGTAACAGAAATTAATCTATTCATTTGGAAGAACTTGACTCTAATGTGTTCCACAACATGATGTAGTCCATGAGCCGCAACATTTTCAATTCATCATTAACTAATCTTACAACTTGATACGTATGTTCCAGTATGGCTCAGTAGATCAAGTATAGTTTGAATATATCCTTAGGATCTATCTTACCTACCACAAAGTTCACAACAAAATTACCCTAAACATCCATGATTTAATCCACAGTGACCCATATGAAGTCATCTCCCATGTAATTTATTATCCTTTCCATTGTTTCTTCAAAACCTTAACACTGATAATTCTTTCTGAGTATTGATTGATCAAGAATTTGTCGCTTTCATTAGTGTCACAAGTAGAAAGCAAATTCAGGCCCATGGAATATAAAACATGGGATGCTCGCTGTGACCATTGCATTACACAAGTCCTTAAAGAATTAGTTTCTTTAACTGGAAGGAAGGCAAATGCATCTTTGTTAAAAAAAAAAAAGATTCTTCGAATAACTCAGATTTTTTTTTTCCGAAGTGTACGCCGCACATGTTACTCTAATTGTTAAATTGTGATTTTAATAGAACATGGTGTAACAAGATTAGTGTTTACCACCGGGACCGGTAGGCTCTCATTGTTTACCCTGGCTGCACTCCCTGTTCACTCTTTCTCCCTCCTTGTCTGGCAGGTAGGCAGTGGCCTTTTCACATGACTAGGGGATTTGAGGGGACAGGGGGGAGGGGGGAGACACGTCTGGAGGAGTCAGGGTCCTTTTAATTCTAGAAGTGGAGGATTCCAGACCCTTAGCTGGCACCACCCTATATATACAGGCTCAGCGATAGCCAGAGGTAGTGATGGGCATAATTGAATTATTTTAAGAATCTAATAATTATTCGATTATTTGAAATATAATCGAATGAATCATTCGAATGATTTTGAGAAGTAGTAAAGAGTCGGTAACAATCGGATGTTTACTACTTCTAACTAAAAGTAATTATTAGTTGCTCGTTTTGTTTTGTACCCTATTCCTAACCCAAAAACCTAATTAGTAGGGTCCAAATACAAAACAAAATAAAATATACAACAAAAGGCGGATAAGAATGCGTGCTGTGAGTCATGAATACTAAGAAAATCTGGGTACATAAATTATACCCAGAACATGCAATCTGATCCGATTGCGGAACCTGCCCCACAGTCACCCCCAACAACAAAATATGTCCTCCTAACAATTTACCTAATAAAAAGCCTTAGAAGTTGGGTAGTAATAAACCTAAGGATATGTAAGTGAAAGAGATATTGCGTGAAAGGTGAAGTAATTGAAAATGAATCATTTATTTAATATTTCAATATAATATGAACAATTAATAATAGGGGGAAATCCCAAAACATACAGAAAAGGTCGTGATCCCTACAACAAAGTTTCATTTGAAGATTGCGCAAAATATTATAATGATTACCAGCATTAAATTTATGTTAACAATATCGTAAGTTAAATACGTAATTATATGTCAAGAAAGTAAAATACAATTTTTTTTATATTAAATCTCTCTGAAATCCTCATTTTTATACATGAAATATAAATCGAATTATTATTTACAGCTCTCAAACACGATTAATTATAGATATAAATAATATACCTTACATCGGCTTACCCTAAACATAAATAATATCAAAATTGTTTATTATTGATCTTAACGTTGATTAGTACACATTTAGTTATCCTAGTCTAAATACTACTTTTGTAGCATGTCAATCAGAATGATTAGACATCTACAATTAAATATTAATAAATTAATATTTTATGACAACAGAAAAGAAAGAAAGAATTAATATCAGCATATTTGAGAGTCATCTGCCTCAAGATTTGTTTTCCCTGACTGGATGGCGTCAGATATATAATCATAACTTTCCCGAGCGTGAGAACGTGGTTTTTAAGAGACGTTAAATTTTGATAAATACTGTAGCAGATTCCAAAGAAGAAAATTAAACTGACATATTTAGTTATAGTACGCTTCAATATCTACTCACACTATTAAGATGTTCTTGGATTGCCTCGCCATCCTGTTTGGAGAAAACATTCAAAAACAACATCATGGCGGCTTCATCACATGCTTTCTCTTCTACGCCTGACGTGAAAAGAAATCTAGAATTAACTCGACCCAGTGACCCGCTGCGCTCGGAGTTGCCAAGCGGCGTTTCAACGAACCTTACCTTCCCATCACCCCGTAAGCTGTTCTCCCTCCCTTGTTTCCCTTTCACCTTGCTTTCATCTTTCTCTCTCTCTCTTTCTATGATTCTGAGTTTATCACTTATTTTGTTTTGTTCCGTTCAAGTCAGAGTTGAGGGTATAAAAGACTCAAAATGACTCGTATATGTAGAAAGTCCTTCAGACTAGATATATTAATCCTAGCGATTATGGTTCTCTTGTAAAGTTTCTAAATATGGGCCTTCCGCTCTAGATGTATTAAGGATTTAATTCTATATCCTGCTGGTCCGCACAAGTTCACTAAGACTTGTCAATGTTTTTAATGACGCCGTGGACGTCATGTGCATTTGTTAATATTTAGTATGGCTTCAACCAGGCTGTCTGTCCTTGTTTAGATCCCTGTTCGTTTTTTCTTTAGTTCTATCTTTAAGTTGGGCAGGTAGTCACGCTTCGCGTGTGGTGTTAGCTTGGGTGTGTAAACCACGGAACTCCGCTTGATTCATAGTGGGGTCCGGGCAGATAATACCGTTTCTATCTTTGCCCACTTTGGAAGCTCTGTATGGTTATTAGGCGTAATTAAAATTAGTGCTGCACACCTGAGAGAGTGTGTCACTATATGTTTGTACTATTGAATGCTCCGGCAGTATCAATAGGGAAAGAGACCAGCCATAGTACTATTATGTTGACACCTGTTTGTTAGCCATCGAACAATGTATTAAACAGAACTTTATATTGCTTTTAAGGATCCAATGCCTCTTAAAATATTACGCAACAGTTCCAATCAAGCAAGATTGATTAAATTATAAATGTGTCCTAAATCCTAGATGTATACGATTTTTAGTTAATTTTCATTAATGATTACCTTACTGTTTTCTCTTCTAAAAACACCAGACTATAGCCTGTCACCAGCCCAGCTTTTGTTATCACCGCAAGACAATCACCTTTTTCTATTTGATTTAAAACAAACTTAAATCTAGTGTTCTTATATTCATGTTGTAAATTATATTCAATCCTGTTGTTATAATAAACCTATTTGTTATATAAATTGTTCAATCTAGTTTAGATCATGTTACCATGTCTTAGTTTACACCCCCACTGTAACACTTTATTATAACCAAAGTAAATATGGTGATTTCCAATAATCTCCTCACTAGCGCTATTAACGTACAATAAACTAGATCCAAAAATACTTCCTATTAACAACATAATCACCTGTGGTATTGTCTAACTATCGTTCAATAAACTAAGTTCATGTAGAGTTTTCAATTATTCTTTCGCTTGTGCTATCAGCGTTCAACTCCATAACTATTATCTCATAACATTGAACCCAAGATTTAAAACTAAGACAAAATATAAGTCCAAATAAAAGTTCCAAGACGTAACATTTGACCAAGCAAATGTTGTTATATTCTTCTACAAAAGTTAAATAAATATTTATTGTGTCAAAAAGGACTTTGATATTCTATATTATGAAAACTATCAGAAGTCTCAGCTCAGTCATATCCAACCAGTCTTATAATTTAGGAATAATAAAATAAACAATTAACTAATAATGAGCGAAAAGAAATTTAGAAGAAAAAAATAATTATTATCTGTCGAAAGAGAATTTTGCTTACATTTTAATTCCTAATCTCGGAACCCTTAGCTTCACCCTGCTATTGCCGAAGCCAGTCGAAGAGTGCTCTTTCAATTCCACAACCAGTCTTATATATGATTTGGCACAGCTCACTGGACATAAAACGACGGGATCACAAGTGAAAGGGAGGCACACCAATAAACTAAACAGGGGGTATCCACACGCAACATAGGCTTCCACACTATTCTAGAATAATTGAGAATTAACTGGACGCTGGTCGAAGAGTCTCTTCTTTATTACGAAGTTCTTTGGCCTGGGATATTTTGTGTTGTATACATGCGTTGGCGCCGTCTCAGTGTCTCGTAGCTTGTTGTCGCGGCTGGGCATGTTACTTGTGGTGGG
>JBCFYV010009768.1:0-25283 GCA_039000515.1 Timema cristinae | reverse complement strand
TGTAGGGAAAGTAGTATGTTTTTTTGTTGTGTATGTATTTGATGTATGTTGTAGTATGTAGTATGTAGTATGTATTGTGTATTGTGTATGTATGTTTTTTAAAAAAATTTAAATTTTATATTTAGCCTATGTATGTGTAATTCTTTTGGGCTTGTATATTATATAGCTTATGTATGTTTTATTTGTATTAAAATGGATGTAATATTATAAATTTTAAATATATTCTTCCAAACGTGTAATAAAGCTGGATCATTAAATCTACGAGACTAAGTATCCAGCCAGAAAAAGTGGGTTCACTCTTTCCTAGCTGTTGTTTAAAACAAATGAGGTGAGTGTCTAAATGTGAAGTCTGCAAGAAAGAGTAATTTTCAAAGTTAAAAGGAAAATTTAGTTTAAATCAGTAAGAAAACTTATTTGAAAAATAACAGTTATTAATTATGTTGCGGGAGTTCAGCTTTTTGGTTTCTTTGAAAAAAAGAGACCGTTTCTTTTAAATCTTTTTTTGGGGAGGTCGTTCACTATCTTTGGGAACTTTTATCAAATACCACATGGTGGGTAGTAATTTTTTCCCGAGAGACTGGGGTTCCCCCCTCAAACTGCTGCATTAGGGAGGGTTTGGCCTAATTGGTACCTCTTTTCTTACCCGGGCCCCGTAGCCCTTATAAACAGTTAAATACAAAAAATTCATTTAGTAAAAAAAGCCCACCCACAAATTAAATGAAACACCATTGGTGTGTGGGCAGGGGGGAAAAATTTTTTGAGATTTAAGCCCTGACCTTCCCTTAATGGCACTAAAAAAAAAAATGCGAGAGCAAACGCCCTTAGACTATATTTATCATTTTATGAATATTATTTAGTTTATATAATTTTATAAAAAAAGGGAAAAAAAAAATTTTTTTTTTTTTTCAAATAATCAAATATTTTTTAATAGAGATTCAAAAATTGGGAAAAAAAGTTCTAATTTTGTATCTCGAATACAATAGAAAATATAACCTTTAAAAAAACAATTGGTAAAGGGTTTTATATACCCTTTATGTAGTTGGGAGGGTATAAAATTAAAAATAACCAAAAACATTGTAATAATTTTAATTAATTTACTAAGAAAGTGTTCTTTTTTTTTTTTAATGTCGTAAGAGAAAAATGCCATACTATCAGTCATTCAAAAAATTTTTTTTTTAAATTTTTTTTTTAAAAACATTTTAATTTAACATAAACCCAAATTTTTTTTAAAGACTCGAGATCAAATTTGTATTCTAAAATAAAAGAAAATTAAGATTGGATTCGATATATGGATTAAAAGTTTTGGACTTGAACTATTTTTTATATTTATGAAAAAACTCTCCATACCCCAGGAAAAGTTTTATAAGTTTTAAAAAAAAAAAACCGCAACTGCCCCTGCCCCAAAATAACAATTTTTTAAAGGCAAAAAATAGACTGAGTTTGGAATAGACCGGGAAAATGAATTCGGCCCCCTCCCAAACCTTATACACTGGGTATTATAAAAAAATTTTTTCCCACCAAAATATCTCGAAAACAAGTTTGCAGAAAAAAAGTTTAAAACAAAATTGTTTGGTTAAAAGGGGGAAAGTGGGGGGGGTAAATTGGAGCCCTTGGATGGCTTTTTTAAAAGGTTTTTTAAAAGTCATTTTGTTTTTTTTAAAAAATGTCCCCCCATTTTTTTATATTACATTTTTTTGGGTAGAAAAGCTGGGTTTATTTTATTTACTTTCGGGAGATGGGCTGTGTTTTTTTTAAAAATGGTGGTTTTAAAATTTTTTAAATAAAAGTATCACGAAAAATGAGCCAAAAAAATTTCCGAATCCTCCCAATGGCGCGGTATTAGAATGGGGCCCTTTTTAAACCATAGCTGGGGGGAAAGGACAAAGTATTTTTTTTGTAAAAATTTTAAAAAAACTTTGGGTTTTTTTTTTTTAAAATTAAAATTTCCAAAACATTAGTTGCCCTCGTTTTTTTTTTACTGAAAATCAAAAAAAATGGGTACAGCCCTGGGGGGGAAAAAAAAATTTGATCTTTCCCCTATGGCCCGGGGGTCAATGTGCTCGAAAAAGCAGAAAAATTTCCCAACCAAAGACACTGGAAAAAAGGGTAAAACAAATTTAATGTTTTAGATCTTTTTTAAAAAAAATGAATCTGTCGCAAAAAAAAATTTTAATTGTGTGAAACTTTATTGAGTAAAATAATTCAAGGGGAGTTTTGGGACCAATTATAAAAACCGGGAAAAAATTTTGTGCGGGAAAAGGGCCCCAAAAAAAAAAGTGTGTAAATTTGGGTTTTTGGTTCTAAAGCTTTAAAATTAAAAAATTTTCACCCCTAGGAAATTTTGACGGCAAAAATTTTAAATAAGATATCTTGTAACGAGTATAGTTTTTTTAAGAAAAATTTTTTAAATATCCCAAAGCAAATTATTTTTTTTAGATTGTATTGCTTTTTAAAGGTACACTTTTTTCTTAAGCGTTTTTTTAAATAAATAAAATTTTCTTTTTAAATGGCAAAAAACAAGTTTCAGCAGGTAATTAGGTGATTTGATTATTGGTCCAATATTATATTGACGGGATTTGAGACAGGGGGAAACTACTTGTAAATGATTGAAGAAGATATTCATCCTCCAAAGTGGCATGCGCGAGTAGTTAGAGCGGTCCGGATATAACAGGCTGGGATTGGTGGATATTGGTCCTGTGTACCACGCCTCCTGCTCGTGATTGGCTGCTCCCCACCTTCCTCGGCCACTCCCACCTTCCGCTGCCCTACTTCCTCTGATTGCTGTTGGTTTCCCCCTCTCCCTACAAACCCTGGACATTTGGTTTCTTTTTTTATTAATTATCGTTAATTGATTATTCTGTTAATTAATTAATTAGTATAATGTTAGGATAGAGGCGTTGGAGTTATTATTGGTAAGGAATAAGAGGTGTTTTTTATTCATCAATTAGGAGCGTGCTGTAAGTTTTTTTGCTGAATGCTAGAGCCCTCCGCTCCCACTCTTTCTCCTCCGATTGTAGGATAGAGGTGTTTGGAAGTTATTATTTGGTAAGGTGATAGAGGTGTTTCTTTATTCATCAATTAAGGGCGCTGTAGTTTATTTAGCTGAAGGCATAGAGCCACCGCGCTCCACGTCTTTCTTCCTCCGGATTGCCCGATAGTAATATGTACACAAGCTCTCTGGCAGGGGCTCGCTGCCTTCTGATGACCAACACACCTTTCACTTTTCGCCTCACCCACCCTGCCCCCAGAGCCGGGGTTGTTCATCTTGGTTTTTCCCCTCCGCCTCCCCCGGTCATTCCTCCCTCTTTCGCCACCCATGACGCCAGCCTGCCGGACACAAGTGACAGCTGATAAACCTTGGGTTTTGCCCATTGACTAATCATCGCAACCCTGGCGCCGGCGTCGGCAGGACAAGTTGAGGAACAGAGAATAGATAGTGACACTCACAACCTGGTGTTTCCAATGACGTAAACATTGCTGTTATGTCGCAACTCTAGCATCTCTAATTATGCACAATCAGGGGCCCATATCCACAGTTAGGGGCCACTACCATGACACAAGTCTACTCTAAAATTGTTGTTTTGTTAGCTTCTGTCCGAAAAGTCAGGAAATGTACCTCCACCGCCAGCTCTCGGATGGACAACCTGGTTTTTTTCTTAACCGTAATCATTGCGAGTGTTATGTCACACTCTAGCTGACACAATGCACAATCAGGGCCTCAGATCCACAGTTAGGGGCCGCTAATCCCCGTCACAATATACTTGAAAAATTGGTTGTTTGGTAGCGTCTGTCGAAATCTGGAATGTCCTCCAAGCCCGCAGCTCTTCTGACCGACAACCTGAGTTTTACTATGAATTAAACATCGCGTGTAATGTCCCAACCCTGGCGCCCAGTATGGTCGCCCGACAAGACAAGAATAGATATTAAGGTCATTGCCTCTGTGGCATCTGGTTTTCCCGGGGCCAATATGTAGCCAAGAATAGATATCGAGGAGCATTGCCTAGGGGCAACAGGGTTTTTCCCTGCACTGTATGTCGGAGCGAGACAAGACAAGAATATATATTGAGACAATTGCCCCGGTCAACGGGGTTTTTCCCTGGCGTCACTTGACGGCTCACAGACAAGAATATATCTTGACCTATCACAACTTGGGGTATTCCAATGACGTAATCATTGCGTGTATGTCGCAACCCTGGCGCCAGTATGTTCTGGCAGACATGACAAAAATAGATATTGAGTCATTGCCCCGAGGGCAACGGGGGTATTCCCTGCGTCAGCTTGACGGCTCACGAGACAAGAAATAGACTTAGACCTCAACAACCTTGGGGTTTTTCCCAATGGTACGTAACATTGCGTGTTATGTCGCAACCCTGGCGCCAGGTTGGCGGGCAGTATAAGACAAAGTTGGGACAAGAATAGATATTTGACCTAGGCAGTGGGTTTCCCCTGGCGCCAGGTTTTGTCGGCAGGGGACAAAATAGAATATTTGAGGACAATGAACCTCTGGAGTGGGTTTCCTGGCGCCAGGTTGGCGGGCAGACAAGACATTTTGTGAACAAGAAAAGATTATTGACGCTGGGCATCGGGTTTGTCGGCAGACAAGACATAGTTGGGACTCGTAAATAAAACAACAGAGTTACAAATATATATTTATTTATTAAACAGTCACAATTATACATGTTTTTACAGGAAAGACGCATATATGTCGTTCATACGTTTTTCATACAGTGTCTCTAGATGCGTTATATAATTGAGTTTTATTTCACAATCAGCATGTAATAGTCAAACCGATGACTTGACGTGTATAGTAAGTAGCACTGATAAGATCCAGGTTTTTGGATGTGCTTTCCACCGTAGGTTGTTTCTAGTCTGATGACATCCGTCGATACTGTATTAGCGTGTCGCATACATCCCACGACGAGTGTGGTCGATCAAATTTGTTGCAAAAGCGCGCGACGGGTGTCGCCCACATTCCCCGTCGTCGATACGGCGACGTCGATGAGAGTCCCACCTCCTCACAAAGAAAGCGATCCAGCTAGGTGCTAGATAGGCGACCCCTTTATTCCGGCGTGGCTTGTTTCTCGTTGATGACGACCATACGTCACCCACATACGTCTCAGAGAGATTTCGTGATTAGTCAGGCATAATCTTCTGAGGAGTGAGTGTTGGTGAAAAACTTAGATATGACCGACTTGTAGGTGCTCAATTCTTGCCATTTTGCTGTTCGTTAAACTCGGCGCCAGTTTCCTCCACATTTTTCTAGTTGGACCTGGAGGCTAAAGTTGTTCTTGACATTCATCGCCGACGAGTAGACTCGCTATTGGCGACGACCCATCCAGCGGGGAACATGTGATGAAAATACTGGTGACGGCGAGTGGTTTCGGCAGGCTTGCTTTGCTACCGGCAAACGTCTATGAACCTTCATGATGCTCAGTGGTTATGCCGCACACCGCCGGACCCCTTTTGTTTATAGGCGCCACGCCGTCTGGAGACACGGCCCACGTTAAGGGCGACATGCCCCTATCATCACAGTGAAAAATCTATTGTAATATCCACCACCTTAGCGTCGTTGCTGTATGAGATTTTGGTTGGCGGGAGAATATGTTTTGGAAAGTTTTCAGCGGAATGTCTTGGCCTGCGATAGAGAAGGTACATGAGACAGTAATGCCGCAAACGTCTGATGCGATCTTGAAGTTGTAGCTTAACTAATGACGAGCGAAAAGGTGTTTTGCGTATAAATGCCAGATGCGACCTTTATACGCGGGAGGAAAACCATAACTGTCAAAGTAATCTCCCACGCGTTCTTGTCAGAAAAAGAATGGCGAACCAATGCGTTCCAGGTTTGGTGTGCGGATCGGTGTTGATACTAGAGCGGCAGTCGAGCTATTCTTGCGGGGAGTTGATCACAGGGAAAACAACCCGTACCGTTCAGAAACGGAATCCACGTGACTTGATTTCAGCGCAACGACTTATGGTGTGTCGTGTCATCTGTCAAATCATCCAGTCTCGAAGTCCCCAGACGATAGAGGCAGAGCAGAAATTCCATACAGACCACTATGCGCCATCACATGTGCGACCGCAATTTAAGTGTTTTCAGTGACGAACAACCTCTGTCTGTACAGTATCTACGATGGGTGTAACGTGTATTTGACTAGAAAACTTTTCTCTTTTCGTGACCCCTTGACTAACGTTTCTGCACGCGCATGTGCACGGAGATAGGGATTCGAGTCAGGGCTGTAATCCACATCACCGTAATCCGCAGGTGAGTAAACCGTGCAGATTGTTGACTATATAGTCGCTTCTTCGGGCAATCGGTGAAAGTTTATCTTCGAGATACTCGTATGGAGGTTTTAACACCCATGTTGAATTAATTGCCGCATACAGATAAAAGCACTCAGTTCCTTGACGATAAACTCGTGTTGTCGTCGATGGAAGCTCTGGAAAAATCCACAATGACGTCCATAGCTTAATGAAGGGGTAAGGGGCGGGAAGCCGTTATAATAACTTCCATAAATCGTCACAACGTTTCTGTCCTTGTCAATGGTGATGATGTTGGCCAAAACTCCCGTACTCACGATACGTTGAACGGTTTTCGGTTGAGAGCTCGGTGAAGCTCACTTCGCTCTCATGAGAACCGTGTCTCGTCAATCCAATGTTGATGATCATGGAGGAGGCGATCGATTAAGGTTTGAGATCGAAAAGCCATGAATGAACCCTTGGGGAAGCTTCTCGTGTGATGTCGCTACCTCGTATCATGAAATTGGATACCCGTTCCAGAAAAACAGCGTGTGGTAGATACATTACATAGTGGCCGTAGTTGAAAAATCGGGCTGTAACGGTTTCGACGGTTACTTGTTCCCCGGTCCACGTACAGCGAGATAAATGGTTCATGCCGAGTTTTGAAAGTTGAACGGTTCTTGGTGGCGTCTCCGTTGAACGGCTGAGCGTTTGAGACACAAATCCCACATGCACCGTTTGGGTAACTGCCGGGGAAATACGTTGTCCACGATTATCCTTGCACGCCGTAGGAATAGTGAGTGTTTTTACTTCCACACGGATGATGGGATAATTTTGCGGACTGACATTTATGCTTTGCGTGTGCCAACAGTAAGAAGGTGAGCTACTTTGACACGCCTCACTAGTAGGACGCTTCAACGATGTGAACCTTAAAGTGGAGGGGATTCAGGGACCGCCATAAGACTAAACCCCGTAGCGGAACGGACCAACCGACTCGGAGTTCGAGCGCCCGAGGATCAAGAGAGTATTTCTCTTGGTTAAACACGTCGCCCGAGTAGACATACCCAAAAGTCCCACTGTCTTACATTTTTATGGTGAGAGACACAGCGACGGGCCTCAAATCCCTTGTGTTATGGCGAGTTAGCCTTACTCAAAGTGTGACCGGGGTGTCTGCGAACCACCAGACCGCATAGTCCAATATGCTGATCTTTTGGCTTCGCGTTGTAATTGAGGCAGCCGTCTCAATGTACGCTCTATAGGCATAAGACCTTGTTGCTGGGCGGTGATACTAGTTTTTTGGTTTAAAAACACGGTTCCACCTGCGAGTGAATAGAGAATAGCAGCCAATTGTTAGACGGGAGCGATCTTATCCACCTCTGTGAAGCGCCACCATCGGGTTTCATGAAGGCCGCCCGGAGATAAGAGCATAGTCTGCCGAAAGATCGATATATAACTCAGCCTTGTCCCGGTAACGGTAAATTCGATAGGTGAATCATCGGTGAGGAAGAGACAGGTTGTACTGGAGCCATTGCCCACTTTCAAGTACTGTTTGATGGGTGGTCAAACGGAAACAGTAGAGATCGAGTTCGCTGCTGGCACACTCGCATGACTGGGTGAATGAAACGACATTGTATAAGCTGAAAACTATCTTTAGAGCATCTTTCTGTGACCTTCTTACGTCCGGGTGACTGACCTTGAAATGACGTCGTTGGCTTTCTTACACGCCTTAATAGCCAGACCGGACATCAGCGTGTTACGATCTTTTGTTTCAGCCTTGCGTTACAAGTTGTTCAGCCTCGCCCCCGAAAAAAACACGTTGCCGGATGCCTCTTGAAAAGGACCCCGATGATTGGCAACGTCTAGGAGAGCACTCGATTCCCGTATAAGCGCCTGTTTTTTCCCGAAGGCTTTAGCGCCACTTTCTCAAATGGTACGGAGAAGCCTTTTTGAAATGACCGACAAAAAACCGTGAAAAAACTTCCCTATCCCATGCCCTCTTTTGATAGGAACACCGTGGTAGATCAAAGATATTCCTTTCCAGCGATGGTGATGTAAGTATCTATGGTAGGGACATGTTCATGTGAGCAGCGTACGAAATGAGAAGGTTTCATGCACACTTTTCCAAACATCGAATGGGTAACAAGGTTCACCCCGTGTCGGTTCTATATGAGGCCCAAGCTTTCAATTTCCCTTCCAGCACCGCATGTAGTGCATACGTGGTCCGTAGCTAAACTGACGTTATGTATTCCGTAAGATGATAGTTTACGTTGTTGATGGCCGGACGATACTAACAGCGGTGGCCACAATGTCCCCCCACGTGGGCGAGGGCTCGACAATATTCCGTGTATATGTAAATTTGCGAGGGCAGTCCTAGTAGAATGATGGCGGCGTACGGAGACTTTGGTACTTTATTATACATATTAGTCTTAGTGATCAAAACCGGAGCTGCAGACTTAGTTGATTGATAGACTCAACAGCTGTAATTTGGTAAGAGAGATAAACTTCCAACTTTTTTGTTGGGGTTCTGTGTACTTTTAATGACAACTCCGCATCCCCTTGTAAAAAGCTCTACTTCGTTAGAGAGCTTGATCAATTTCGTGGATAGTGCTGAGTATTTCCAGCAGGGTATGATCCTTGAATATTTGTTCCACACGCCGTGTTCAGGCGTCCACCGCTCCCAGGTTTGTACCATACAATATTTGGGGCCCTCGGGTACGGTGGTGAAAGAACAGGATATTGAAATTCAGCCAAGAGCGACTTTCCCACCGCCCTTCGAGTGTAAGACCGGTACGGAAGTTGCGTGGGTGAAATTTCGTTGATGGTATTTTCGGGAAATTCCAGCGAAGAGCTTCGCTCGGCAAAGTGATGTAAAATTGGTCCCTTCATGGTATGTGCTGGACGTAAACTGGCGGGAATCCCAGGAATTAAACTGGCGGGGGTAACCTTTCCACTGAGCACGTCCACTTTCTACTTTCTGGGCGCCTTTACCCTTGACAACGTAGTATTTTATCAACTTAAAAGTTTCAGGGAGACGTACGCGTTGCAATTCCCAGGTTCGTAAAACGTCCCCTTCACTTCTTCACCGTCAAGATCGGTGAGTCTGTAGAACGACAGGTTGTCGCAACACACACTACTGACTTTTGAAAATTCTTTGCTCCAATTGCTTTCGTAAGCCCTTTTCAAACACAACAGCATTTTGGATTTCTAATACGCACCGTGTCACCTGACTTTTATTTAGAGCTTCGCGCTTGACGAATGCCTTTTGCCGTACAGATAATCTCTGACTTTGAAGCTCGTTTAGTTTCAAAACGGTGGCGGGGGGGGCGCCATCATGATGCTTGGAATGCTTGGACCCGTTGTAATCCTTCGACTAGGGCTTTGGAGGACGTCCACATACCGATACGGTTTATTTTTGAGTAAAGTAACGCCACATGCGTCCTTCAAGAGTTCTATTGAGAAACACCGTCACGATGCTTTCCTTCCACGTCTGGATTATGAGTGGGTGTAGTAATAGCACGCCTTCTTGCAATGAGAACTTTTCCGGACTCGCCGTGCCGGGAACTCAGTCCCCTTGTCCGACAGTATACTTAAGGTTTCCGACCGCTTTGCGATAAGAAATGCCGAAAGGCGTCTCTCACGACGCTCCCCGTCTTGGAATGGAAGCGTCCTCGCCCCAAGCGTCCATCTTACTAAACAAAACACTCGATGACAGGTGAGCTAAGTAAACAGCACCGTCGTTGTATTTCTGAGACTTCTCTAACGTTGAGATTGGCTGGCCAGAGATCGTCAATGTTTGTTCACACTCAACGTCCTTGGTTGCGTGAGAATTTTTTTATGCACAGGTTTGTGTTAAGTATAAAGCGTCCTGCGCACGAAGCCACTTCTCGTACTTTTTCGGGATCTTTTTTGGACAGCCTTATGAGCGACGGGCCGGCCCCTGCAAACCCTGCAGGATGAATGGGTCGTAGTAAGATGTCGGCTAGACGTTCCATTATAGCTCTGAATGGCACCCACCGTTATCGTCCACTCTCTTTCCTCTTCAGTTCTTCTTCTTTGGGCGTTGCTCGGTGTAAGTGGTTGTGGTACGGGCGTCGGATCTCTAATG
The DNA here is from genome assembly GCA_039000515.1 of Timema cristinae. Lineage (NCBI taxonomy): Eukaryota > Metazoa > Arthropoda > Insecta > Phasmatodea > Timematidae > Timema > Timema cristinae. The sequence goes on along the minus strand of JBCFYV010009768.1, from coordinate 14,941 downwards.
GGCGCCAAACGTCGGGTTCAAATTTAAATTCTTTTGGAAGGGGGGGGGAGGGGGGGGGGGGGGGGGGGGGGGGGGGTGGGGGGGGGGGGTTTACGTTTTAATATTTGGGCAAGAGCGCCGTGAGAAACTCTCAGCCACCCTGACGGTTCGCTGTTCTTCATGCTCTGACCAGATCGTTGACTTAATCCACAATATTGATCCACGAAGAGTCGTATCTTGAATACTCACTTCTCCGTTTGAGTCCCAAGAGATGCCAGCCTTCGGGCCGCTTATATGTTTCTAGTAAAAGTCAGCTTATTTTTACTGTGCCTGTTCTGGTACAGTATTTAAGATACAGTTTGGGATGGGAAGTTACAGCACTTCAGGAGGGGGTAGTGGGCGGTTTCAGATGGAGTGGTGGGAGTTGACTATAAGGTAGATAGCGCTGTAGCACTTGTTGTATAAAGTCCATTTAGAACTTGTACGTCAAGTTTTGAAAGACGAGGATTTTTTCCATTTCCTTGTCCAACTCGGAGACACTAGATTTGTTGCCGAAGCCGTTTGTTGGTGTGTAGCTCGTAACGTGTAATGTTTCGCGAGGAGACACCAATATCATCTTTTTCGTGGTGTTCGCAATTTATTTTTACTTGTTGGAATAATGAACCGAGACCCCGCAGATTAAAGGGGCTAAAAGAAGGTCAAAGAAGTCCTCCTTTCTGAACGAGTAGTCGTCTCTTTCTTCTTCCACACTCATCACTCGTTTGACCAGCTTGCGCAAGCAAAACCTGCTTGTGAGGCACGTACTTTGTCTTCTGCGCATTTTTCAGCGGTAGTAGCCCGTTCCTTTTAAAGTGGTTGAGTAGGCACACTCGCAAACAAGTCAAGACCGTTTCTTTGACGCCGTTTTCATCAACGCGACACGTTTGCTGAGGGGTTTAATGCGATACATCTGACACGTAGCTGAGGTGCTGCTTCAGCACTTTGGGACTCATTGTTATAAGAAATATCTGTAAGCGGGAGGTGTCGGTGGTTTATTATAGCTTTTGCGCGGTAGATACACGCAGCACCGACATTTGTGCGGGTTCTATATCTAACCATTCTGGTGTACCTTGTTTTGAAATCAAGCAATATATAGCCGTAGGCGTAACATGTAGCATCGGGTAAGCCTCGTTGTAACAAAAAAAAGCACCCAACGGGGGGATTTTTCTCAGGACAGACTTTGTCGTGCAAAGTGTTGAAATCTGAGCTTTATCCCATGGATTTTTAAAAAGCACGATAATAACTGTCGTTTAAAGGAAATGTCTCTTATTTGGCCCCATTGCCCTGATGGAATGTATTGTGTGTAACTGTACATGACGCTAATAATTCGATTGTGGCATCCTTTGGTGTAAAGATCGACGACCACTTCGTTGCTCCACGCATCAGGTCGCCAAGGATAAACAGCTGTGGAGAAGTCATTATACAGACGGTCATCATTTCCGGCAAACCGCTGACAAGAATATGACTGGGGACTTGGTCCCGTACTTGTTCGAATCCCGGTTGCGCCATAAAGCATAATAACCTATGTGATTTTATATCAAATTTAACGTCACACATTGTGTCCAAGTGACGGATAAAGTCTGCTACAAAATGTGACTTTCCACAGCCGGACGGCCGCTTATGATGGTCGAAAATGATGAGGTTTCAACTTGTCCATAATGTTTGAGACTGAGCTTATAAAGCTATATGAGCTTGTATTTTATAGGATAGGAGGAAGGATGCGGGTGTAGACGTTAAAACACAACATAACAATTTTTACGAATATTTATTTACAACTGGTGAAAAAAAGTATACACACAGTTAGCGGTATACTGTTGAATAATTTACCATATATATCATTGTCTGATAACATTGCTGGTTTTTGTTTACACACAGTAGAAAAGTAAATCGTGAATAGATACAATATATGGGAATAGTGGCCTCAGTACTAAAGAATCATAAATATAATAGTGAAAATTTAAAAAATAAAAATAAGATATACAGATCAAGATCTACCATAATTTGACAGAAAAAAAATATATACGGAAACAATGTATTAGATTTACAAATAAAAATATATACTATCGACGTTAATTTCAGAAAAAAAATACTAATACAAAACAATGCACTGTATTTTTAAAAAATAGAATTAGTATTATATACAACATTTGCTAGAATAAAAATATAATTTTACCCAAAGCAACCAATTGAATAGAAAAAAAATCAGGAAGCAGAGGACTGTACTGCAAAAAAAAAAAATATAAAAAAAGTAACCCGGGTGCATAAAAAAATATAAAATAAATATCAGCTTGTTACATGCAGAAAAAAATAATGAAAAAATTCTCAAATCATCTTGAAAAATAGTATGTCGAGTGGACTGTCAAGAGTGAAAGAAAAAAAACGGGATGAATATTCAGCAGTCCCTCTACATGATCACCTTTCTATTCGTGGCGAGCGCGTTTACAAGGACTCTGATACCCAAATGGCAACTATTAAAATCATCTGTTATCCTCGTTTGGTGTACACGGGCCTGTAGACTTAAGTCTGCTAAACGGTACATACAACCGCAAGACCTTTCTTACAACGTTTTGTGCGGTATCTGATGTATCTTTCCGCAGCCTGTTCGTGACCATCCTTTCAAAACTCAAAATTTAACATCGTACGGTGTGCCACAGTTTATGTGTATCCCGCGAACCTTGCACACAGATTTTGTTTTGGCAAGATCACCGCAACTCAAACTCGGTACGCGAAATTTTTTTGGGACCTGCCAAGATACAAAGGGCGCTAATGTAGCTTTCCGACCGAATCCTGAAGTTCATCGGTGGAGGTCACCTAAAAAGTCTCCGACGGCGACTCCAATCGCCGGGACGTTCAGTGGAATAGAACGCAATCTGTAACTACATGATAATAATCGCGGTCCCCCCATTGTTCAAGAGCTGTAATAATTGCAACCTCAGCCATAGCAGTCGTGTAGCTCGTACCACCACAGCCACACTTTATGTCGAGTTAGGGTTAGGGCGCAACGCGTCACGCGCATCCTTGAAAATTGGAGGAGAGCATACCTCATCATTTACATCAATCCACGCCCTTCCACGGTGATGTACCGGATGCCGTCAGGTAACTAATGTGGACGCCCTGATAGTCGTTTGACAACGGCTACGAGTGTACAATCGGTCTTTGCCCAAACTTTCTCCCCATAGTGAATTTAAAAAAAAAGATTAGCGCATAGTGTGGGAAACCATGGTTTTTACAAACAGAGCCGTAATGATTTACCCAACCCTTTCTTCCTCATAATTTTTTGAATGGTAAGCAAACTTTTCCTTCTTGTGAGGTACACTCACTCTGGCCAAGGAACCGCTGGCTTCTTCTAGTAATTTCAAAAAAAGTATCAATGTACCCTGAAACAAGGCCGCCAAACGCGTCCTCACGGTCATAAACAGATACAATGTACTCCCCACACTTCTGAACTGCTTATCAACGGTGTACCTTTCTCAACGGCTTACCCGGATCTCGTCAATCACCCCAGACGTCTGTCAACCAGCGATCTTTTGGGCGTTGTACTGACACGCGCCTTGTTTAATCTCCTCCCCGATCCCCGCATTCCTGCACAAGATGAACATTAGCATGTCGTGCATCCTGGTAGGTAGGGCAAACGGGCAGGAATAAATCTACTCGCGGAGGCGTCACTGTAAACTTTGGCTAGCTTCTACTTGATCAATAGACGACAATTTGGTTCCAAGGTGAATTTTGGGTGGCCGACTGGGTATTTTTTGTACTTGCAAACGATCAGGAATACAATGAACAGCACATCCAGTAACTTGATCTTCTCCCCCACAAGGAAGTCTTTTCGTGGAAGAAGCTTGATACAATATGTACGCCCGCCAAAGAATGACATCCCTGTGGACTGAGATGTTCCGTTATGGTATGCACCTCGTGCCGCGAGTACATATTGCTGCAAGTCCTTGTCTGTTGCGTTCATCGCATTAAACATGCACTCCCACTAAACAATCTCAACGACCGTGTTAGCCAGCATTCTTAAATCTTTTCCAACAAGCCATTGTCGCTTCATAACGCTTCTCCATGTCCACGTGGAGGGCTATTTTGACGGGTGTTCCTGTCAGGAGTAACAGAAGGCACCCGTGCCAATAACAGCCCTCAAAACTGGAAGAACGGTTGGTGGTAACTCCAGCTATAAACAACACCGTCTACACTCGCCCTAAACACAATATTCCCTCACGACCGTTACCCGCATGAAGAAAAGACACCGCGTTGATGGGCCTCCCAGCAAGAGCCATTGTAGCGGCGACGGGCGAACTGTTGGTCTGCGCACCGATAGCCACCGTTAGGGATAATACCGATAGTATTTCTCCTTAAGATGACATCGGCATGAAACCAACATGGCCGCTCCAGCTATCGTACACGCCTCTCTGAAAGTGGATCCAACTTTGCTTTCTTCCATGAAGCATCTCTTCACAGGAACTTCAGCAGGCCTTCCGAAGGATCTCTACATCTTTCACACAATACAGTTTCAACTCGCGTTTAAAATCAAAGACATCATTTTCTTTGACACGCGTCATACCACTTCTCAAAGTAGCTCCTTTCCCCTCAACTGAGCATCTCCCGATACCGTAGTCCATCCTTTTGGCGGCAAGGGACGCCCTTAAACCCCGCGTTTTTATCTTTTTTACTGGATGAAAAAATGGGGGAAATGTCCCTTGCCAAAGACCTTCGTCCAAGACCGAAAGTTTTGGGCAATTTGACCAGCGACAATCGGGAGAAAGTTTCAGTGAGTCAATAAAGTGGGAGCGGAGACCGTAAACGCAATGGACATGATTTCCCACCGTTCATTATAAGTTCTGGATCCATTTTTTTACCTCCATCATATAATTTTAAATAATAATTTCATCATAGGATTTAGCGTTATGAGACGCCGAAGGAAGGGGATAATCACACACAGAAATTTTGGAAGCTTTAATTTGTTCTTATAAATTCAAAAAATTTTTGGGCTCATTGTGGTATCACCCTTGAATATGCGAGTCCCTATCGCCCCCACATCGGTGCGAACCGGATAGTCCCAATTTGCATATCTAAAGAATCACAAAGCCTTACAAAACTTTGCACACACAGAGGTTAGGTTCTGCAAGTATACGTTGCCTGCCTGCACACTTGAAAAGCCGTTTCTTGTCTCATTCAAAATCGTAGAATACAAACATGAAATTACTCTTTCCATGTGACGGCTTTGGATGGGGCCGCTTACATAAACAGAAATGACCAAAAGGACGATAATGAATCGCATACTCTAAAAATCTACAAAAATCTCATAACACCATGGTGAATAATTTGTGATTTTTCCAAACTGAAAAATTGCCCGCATGACCTCGCCAAACCATTTTGACATCACAGACCGATGCTTGACCGTTAAAAACCCGGGACGTTATGGTTTATCAAAGCACGTCTTGATATGTGAACCAACGGTGCCCCGTCAGATCTAACAGACCACATAGATCGGCCTCCGCTACAACCTGCTTTAGAGCGTGGCACTTGTTTGCACGCGGATTGAACAACTTGTGCTCATTCTAATGATCCAATGGCACACGGCATTCGCGGCAAAAGTACGAGCATCTTATTAAATGCGGGCTGTCCAAGGATTTTATGACGTCAAAATGGTTTTGCTTACGTCGTGAAATCTACCAAAATCAAGGGCGTCCCCTTCAAGGAATGTTTCGAGGAGTAGGCCCGACATAATAGGAACCTGTCTCCACCGACGTTCCCTGAACACTGTGATTTTAGTATTCGGAAAGGTAATGGCTGAAATTGTTTCAGCTCGGTTAATCCAACCACCTTCAAACAAGATTCACACGGCATCACGGCATAAGTTCCTCTGGTTCGAGTTTTTTGAATATGTCGACCAATTTGATTTGTTATTAAAGGTTTCACTTCCATGCATCCTTGGTTCTCTTTATTGTTCACATAAAGCTTTGGCGACAACCAATGCACGGGCAAGACAAAGTGTGTCGTAATTTAGCGTAATCGTAATGATCCCTTGTTTTTTTGCGGCTATATAGGCTTTCGGAAGAGTTATCACAATAACAGTCCACTCGATCTCCCAACGATGCCTCCTTAAAGTGGGAGAGTTTAACGTACAATGGTGCAGTACTCAAAAAGCAAACTATTTACTCAGCAGCACGCGACATACGTTATCAAGCCTGTTCTAGCGTCAAGCTGGTTCTGACTCTCCTAAATGGAGACATTAACACATTGCTTAACTTTGAGATCAGTCTACTCAAAATTAAGCCTTACTGGGTCATCGGCGCAACGCCAAGGTCCTAACGACACCGATGGATCCAATTAGGTAATTTGGTTCTTCAAGCATCTTATTGCGTCACTTCGCTAGCTGGAGCACTAAGCTGTACGGTAATTTCTCTACCAGTATAAAAGAAACCTCCTCAATTGTTTAATCCTCTCTCACACGATACGAAGAAGGGACGCCATATCTTTTGCATGCCCGCCTATCTACTTACCGGGCACTAAATCCCTGTTGAAGGGTAAGTGCCGAAGATGGTCCAGCTGTACCGGTCACGACCCCATCTTCCGGCACTGCTAGCTGGGACTACGCTCACCGTCTCCCGGCTCGCGATCACGCTCCTGCAGTTGGTGAAGGGACGAGTAGACGTCGGCGGTGGAAGATGTCCCTCCATTTATGGTCTCCAATTCAACAATTACACATGTCAAAGTAAGCACTCTGTGTACAAACAAGCGCGTATTTTTTTATAAAAAAGTATACATAATTGCGCTTAACTGAAACCAACATCCGCCAAATGAGTGAAAAAAAACGCGGCGCTAGTTTAATAAGGCAAGATTCGAACGCTTAAACTTCTTTTGTGGCCGCGACCGTCTGGCTCTAAACGAAACAAACGCTGTAGACCAACTCAGAGCGCAGAGGTAAATTTTTCAGTTGCGCAACATACATTTGTGATATACTAAATACAATTTCATGTTACTACAAAGCAAATTAGTCCACTTAACGGTAAGCCGATATTAGAGGAAGTGGACCAGCAATTTTGCAAGAGGGAGAGAATGGAAAATCTATTACGAAACACATTCAACATAAATTCCTATGTAATATTTAAATACAAACTTTAAATATCGTTTTAATGTTAGAGAATATATTTTGTTACATAATAAATACTGTAACCCTGCGAATTAGAAGGAAGTCAAACTCAACACATCGCATTTTTTCAAGGAGGAGAATGGAAAAATCTATTAAAAAAAAACCTCCCACTTTAAATTCCTAGACCACCTAAACAATAAAATATTTTCCTGCGTGAGGAAGGGAAACCACATTTGCAAGGAGGGGAACCCAAAATCATTAGAAAAAATTTTCAACAAAAATTTCCCTTTATGTAATTAAATACAACTTTAAATATCGTTAATTTTTAGGGGAAAAATTTGTTGACAAAAAAAAATTTCTGTAACCCTGAATAGAGAAGTGCCCCCGCATTTTGCATAGAGGGGAGAGTGGAAAATCTATTGAAAAAACCCCCCACATAAATTCATAGACCATTTGAAAAAAATATAATTTTCCGCATTCTCTTGTTTCACTAAACGCCCCTAGAAATTGACTTGAAATGACAGCGACAAGAGGTTTCGAACTAGTCCCGATATAAATATGTTGGTGGGGCGGGAGAGCAGAGCTACACATATAGTTATTTTCAAAACTAGTGGTACTTACATATCAGCCTGTCGATGGTGTCCAAATGTCCAAACAGAGGGACGCTGGCGATAGGGGGGGCAGGAGAGAGTCCCTGGGCGGCCTGAGTACGTCAGCGACGTCTTTCCTGGAAACAGACAATTTGGGGGGCACCCCCGGCTGGGTAAAATGTCGCACCCCTGTCGCTACGTTTGCAGAAGGCCCTCATCAAGCCCTAGGGGATCCCATTTATCTGAAATTAAATAAAACAAAATTAATTCCCAAATTTACAGAAAATAAAAAAAAAACTGGCAAGTCTCATAGCAGCTATTTCCCCAAAAGGACCATCCCCATCCGCTTACAAATCCCTCATCTTAAATTGCATCAATTTGGTCCAGTAGTGGGATCCCCCCGGTTGCGCCGCCACGCCCGAGCGTCATGGGCTCCTAACTAAAAAAAAGAAGAGATACACGTACGACTGACATGTAATCAAATTAAAAACCCTTAAAATATACAAAAAAATAAACTTACTCAATTCCCCCTTTTCCCAACGTTAAAACTCACTCGATCTTATGTTAGCCAAAAACAAATGAAAGACCGAAGTAATATCGGGTTCCCATTTATACCCCCGTCCCAAACAATCTTAAAAACTTGTCCCCCAATTGTCTTGTCGCCGCCAGCCCCGCGCCAGGGTTGCGACAAACACGCAATTTTTACGTCATTGGGAAAACCCAAGGTTTTGAGGTCAAGATCTATTTTGGCTCGTGATCCGTCAAGCTGACGCCAGGAAAACCCCCGTTGCCCGGCAATGACCTCAAATCTTTTTCTTGTCTGCCTGCCCGACAACCTGAAGCCCGTCTCACTTGCTGGGTTTTCCCGGCAGCCCCGGCGTCAGGGTTGCGACATAACACGCAATATAGTATTGGGAAAACCCCCAAAGGTTTTTTGGGTAAAATCTATTTCCCTTTTCTCGGAGCCGTCAACTGACGCAGGGAAAACCCCCGGGTTTCCCGGGGGGGAATGAAACCCCAATATAAATTTTGTCGGGCGCCCGACATACAGGGGAGGGAAAAACCCTGTTGGCCCTGGCAATGTCCCCGGGTATCAAATTCCCTTTGGGCCACATAAATTTGGGACCCGGAAAAAAACCCGATGCCCGGCAATACCCTTTGTATCTATCTTGTCTTGTCGGCCCACAAACGGGGCCAGGTTGGGACATAACCCGATGATTACGTCCCTAGAAAAACTCAGTTGCCGTCCCAGAGCTGCGGGTGGAGAAAAATTTCCCGGCATTTCGACAGACGTAAACCCAAAAAACCAATTTAGTATACTTGTGACGGGGATAGCGGCCCCTAACTGGGAATTCCGAGGCCCCTGATTGTGCATGTGTCAGTAGAGTTGTGACATAACACGGGAATTATTCGGCATAGGAAAAAACCCCAGGTTGTCCCCCTCAGAGCTGCGGTGGAGGTACATTCCATGCATTTGCGAAGAAGCTACCAAACAAACAATTTAAATAGACTTTGACAAAAGGGGAGTGGCCCCCAACTGTGGGGTAAAAGAGGCCCCTGTTGTTTCTAAAATTAGAGTGCAGAGTGCCCACATAACACGCAATGATTACGTCATTGAAACCCCAGGGGTTTCTGAGTTTACTAATCTATTCTTGTCCCAACTTGTCTGCCCCCCCCAGCCCCGGGGCCCGGGTTGCGATTTATTACCAAATTGGGGGAAAACCCCGGTTTTTCGATGTCAATGTTTGTTTCCCCGGGAGCTGGCGTCAGGGGGCGGGAAAAAGGGGGACATACGGGGGAGGGGGGAAAAACCCCGGAAGAACAACCCCGGCTCTGGGGGGAGGGGTGGGGAGGGAAAAGTGAAAGGCGAGTTGGTCATCAAAGGCAGCTGCCCTTTCCAGAGAAGTTTTGTGTTTTAACTATCGGGCATCCGAGGAGAAAGACGTGGGACGCGAGTGGCTCTATGCTTCAGCAAATAAAACTACAGGCCCAAATTTGATGAATAAAAAACACCTCTATCCTACCAATATAATTTCCAACACCTCTTCCTACCAACGAAGAGAAAGACGTGGAGCCCGATTGGCTCTATGCTTCCCCCAAATAAATACACGCCCTAAATTGTTTGAATAAAAACACCTCTATCCCTACAATAATACCCCAAACGCCTTTTATCCAAACCAAATTAACTAATTAATTAATAACAAAAACAATAAGGGATAATTAATAAAAAGAACCAAAAATGCCCCGGGGTTTTTTGTGGGGGGAGGGGGAAAAACCAACAGCCATCAGAGAAATTTAGGGCAGCGAAAGAGGGGTGGAAGGAGGGAGCAGGCCAATCAAGAGCAGCTGCGTGGTAATGTGCCCAAATCCCACCAAATCCCACCTGTTCACCAAACCGCTCTAACTACTCATGCGTAAACTTTTACATTTTTTCGGGCAAGAAAGAGAAAAGCTGAAACTCCCCTTTTTCCCCCCCCCTTTCCCCCCCTCCTCCCACCCCCATACATTACTCGTTCGTTTTGGTTAGGGCTAGATAAAAGTTTTTAAAAGCAATGGATTGGCAGAAGAGACCAATTGTTTGGGGGGCCAGCAAGGTCACAATATTTTTATGGGGAAAATTTAAAGCCCACTATTTACGGCATTCCCCCAAACAAATAAAAGATTTAAGAAATATAATAAAAAAGATTGGGCAACATCTTTCCAATGAAGCACAGATTGCCGAATGTGAAGTGAAATTTCCCCAAAACCATGTAAGAATTGAGAATTTTGGTTGTTCAATCGAACGTTTAAAAAAAACAAAACCCCCAAAAATTTTTACATGTTTATTCAAAACTGTACACTTTTGATTCCGATATAACTACCTCAGACGCAATGGTGCAAATTTTTCAAATTGAAAGTGTAAGAAAATATAAAAATTAAAAAATTTTTCGTTTAAGATGGAATGAAAGAAGTGCTGGTAAAGGGGACCTCATTTAAAAAGAAGAAAAAGGTCAATTATTTGCCAAAAAATACAAGTTGAAACCAGCACATGACTCGGGAAAAAGGGTTTTAAATTTTACTGTGAGAGCTGCCCCAAAACCCCCTAAATTCTCCCCCCTTTTATGAATTTGCCACTTGTTTATGATTGGGACGATTGCCCACCCATGTAAAGGAAAAAGGGAGTAAAAGTATTAAAAGGCACGCTAGGGAAAACTTCAAAAGTGAATTAAATATAGACTCCCATCAATTTTAGTCAAATGGGGAGAATTTCAAAAACCTTCTTAGAAACCCAAAAAATTTAAAAAAACGTTAACCTCAATAATTAATTTACCCAAAAACATATGAACGTAATAAACACAAGTGTTCAGCACACAGACACAAGAACTTGTACCTTCCTGACTATGTTTGAATAGGGCCCAAATTCTATAGCCGCAACCGTACCGGTTACTCAAAATTGTAAAGCTCATTTCCGGATTTTTTTTTTACTTTAAAAAGTCTAAAATCACCATTTTGAATGGGACCCCCCAAAGATCTAAAGAAATTGTAATAAAAAATAAGAGTTTCATAAAAAATATTAAGTGACCTTAACTTGACCTTAGACCCCCCCAGCTATACCGCCTTTACCACCCCTAAGAACCAAACCCCCTTTTTTCCTCTCAAATCCCCTGTTTTTGGGGATTTGTGGAAAGTTTAAATAAACCCCCTGGTTATAACCCGAAGTAAGTTTAGCATTTAGATCTCAACAAATATTTAAAATTAAATTAATTACTCCTCCCACTTTTTTTTTATGAACTAATTAACGTTAAGTATATAGGTTTGACGTATTTTAAAGGGAAAAACACATATCCCAAAACGAAGCATTTTTGAAAATTGTTTGAAAAAAAGTGTTTTTGTTTATAGAAAGAGACCGTACTAGCTATGTTTGATATGTTGGACGTTTTCAAGGTTACTTCGAGTCAAATATGCTTTTTTAAAAAGAAAACCTATATTATTTTGAAAGTCATTCTATTTTATATAAAAAATGTACAGCTTTTGGGGTGGGAAAATTTTCCTTTTATTTTTTTAAAGGTTGTTAAAAAGGGTTCAGACAAAAGTATTGTTTATATTTCGAATATGTTTAAAGAAATGTTTTTAAATCATTTTTAAAATGTTTTTTATATTAGTTTCTAATTTTACAAAGGCATTTTAAACAATAATATTAGATTTTTATTTTTTTCCTGATATTTCTTAAGGCTTATTGCAATGAGCCCATAAAAACCCTATTTATTAAAAAATGAACTTTATTTTTGCTTAGTAAATTAAATCCAGGTTATAAAAAGCAATAAGAACTGGTCAACTGTCCGCCATATTGAAAACATGTGAGACGCGACTCACTTAGGGCTGGTGAAACATGACAAGAATGTCTTGAAGTGACCCTCTCTTATTTTTATTTATACAGACAGGTCTTAACAGCTCAAGCTTGTCTTCCAATCTCCTTGTAACGGGCACTGCTCTTGTGTTTTATCTATTTAAAAAACGTATATACAATATAAACATCTACCGTTACAATATCATTGTTATTGTATGTGGGTGAGACAGTTATGTAATAGTAAAATATAGAAAATTAAAAACAGTTTAATTAATAATGGTAATATATATTGCAATAATGTATTGGTTGGCACTTAGTAGGAACTCCAAATAAACATCAAATTTCAAGCTGTAATAAATTTAAATGATAAAATTAAATAACAAGAGTACGATCTTGATTACAAAGAATTAATACCATTTTGTATTAATTATAGATTAAAAATACCAGACAAAAGAGGAAAAATAAAAAGCAATATGGAATGACTAGGTAAATTATGAAATTAAGAGAGTAGGTTAAAATAACACACAGTGTTTTGAATAAATACATATTAAACTAAATGATGGATCTGTTGTGGACAATTCTTTTATACCGTTTGAAAAGAATTGAAGTATCAATGTTTAACGTATCGATCGATAACAACGCTTACGGACCGTTGAGGTAGGGTTGAGACAAACTAATTTTGTTTGCACCAAAAATAAAAATTTACAACCCAGCTACCAGCTATCGATATTTCAAGTTGTTATCGCTGTGTCTAATTTCAATTCGAAGAAGTTATCATCAGCAATAAGCAAAACATCATCGGTATGTAGCCAATCACTGTAACTTTTAAATATGTAAAAATGTATACGGAACATCAAAGATGAATGGATATAATTTTTCATAAACTTCTCTGTAAGAACACAAACTGTCAGTGAATACCCAAAACCATTCAACAAAATCCTGTGTTCCACGGACCTTCAAAACCAAGATGTGGAGCGAATTTGCATAGGAATTGCTGCAAATTTTTTTAACTTAAGTACAAACCCCTTTTCAATGTTAACCCATTGGGGATTCACGCTGTGTTGTTATCTAGATAACCCCAGACATGAGGAAGCCAAATACATATAATGCGTTGTGCGTGGCATTGCCCCTATTTCCAAAACACATGGAAGTTGGAGGGCTGGCGATCAAGTTGTTGAAAACATTTTATCTGTAGAAAAGAGAGTAACGAAATTTGTTGAGAAGGGTAAAATTAAAATGTACAGGAGCATAGATTCATAATCTGATCATTCCCGTTATCACCAAATAATTTGGAATTAAACCAAAATCTATGATTAGGGTCACCAAAAAATCAACCTGACATTTTTTAAAAAAAATTGGGTGCTGAAGAAAAATATTTTTTGCCCGGGTTGGAGAACACTGTTTGGGGGGAACTACAGGAAGAAAGGTTATAAAGTGAGGGAAAATCTGTATTAAAAAAAAGCCGTGTTTTAAATTATTTAATGCTATTTAAATGAAAATTTAAAAAAAAAATGTGAAAACTTCATGTATGATGGGAACGCTGACCAAAATTTTGGGTCAAGCATTGCAGTGGGGGTCTTTATGATGATGGGAACGCTGACAACTCGGGGTCAAGCATTACAGTGTGTCCCTTTATTAAAAAAAGGGGGAAAGCTCGTGACTTGTGCCAAAAGCTTTTTCAATGAACTCTTCATGTATGATTGGGGAAAGCTCGTTTTTTTGGGCTCAGAGCATTGCAGTGAACTCTTTGTATGATTTTAACGCTGGGCGACTTTTTGCTCAGAGCATTACAATGAACCTTCATTTTTTGAAGGGGAAAGCTCGTGACTTGTGCTCAGAGCAATTTCAATGGGAAAACCCCCATGCATATGGGGAAAGCTCGTGACTTGTGCTCAAAGCATTTGGGGAAAAAATCTTCATTTTTTGTGGGAACCTCATAAATTTTGCTCAGTGCATTGCAATGAAACTCTTCAGGGATGATGGGAAAAGCTCGTGACTTGTGCTCAGAGCATTGCAAGAACTCTTCAAAGTATGATGGGAAAGCTCGGACTTGTGCAGAGCATTGCAATGAAAAAAATTTATGTATGGGTGGAAAAGCTCGTGATTTGTGCTCAAAGCATTTCGGGGTGCCTTCATGGGAAAATGGGGGAAAGCTGACGACTTTGCTCAGAGCATTGCAATGAACTCTTCATGAAAATTTGGGAAAAGCTCCGGGGACTTGTTCTTTAGAGCATTGGGAATGAAATCTTCCCTTTATGGAAAAGGGGAAAAAAATCGGGGACTTTCTCAGAAACATTGCAGTGAACCTTTTATGTAGATGGGAACGCTGCCCAAATTGGGGCTCAAACTTTGCAGTGTGATCTTTTTTTTTATGATGGGAACGCGACCCCAAAAAGTGCTCAGGGCATTGCAATGAACTTTCATTTTTGAAAGGGGAAAGCTCGTGACTTGTGCTCAGTTCATTGCAAAAGAAAATCTTCATTATGATGGGAACGCCGTGACTTGTGCCAGGGGGCATTTCAATAAATCACCCGCAAAATGGGAACGCTTTGTACCCTTTTGCCAAAGCATTGCAAGGGAAATCTTCATTTTGATGGGGAAAAGCTCAAAGGGCTTGTGTCATGCATTGCAATGAACTTTTTCATGGGATTTATGGGAACGCTCTGACTTGGCTCAGAGCATTGCAATGGCTCTTCCCTGTATGAAGGGAAAGCTCGTGACTTGTGCCTCAGAAACATTTTCAAAAGAATTTTTTCATGTATGATGGAAACGCTCCCTGATTTTTGCTCAGGGGGCATTGCAATGGCTCTTCATGTATATGGGAAAAGCTGACAACCCCTTGGGGCTCAGAGCCCTTTCAGTGTGTCTTCATGTTGATGGGGAAACCCCCCAAAAATTGTTTCTCAGAGCATTGCA
>JBCFYV010009767.1:0-22530 GCA_039000515.1 Timema cristinae | reverse complement strand
GAAACAAATTATTTGATCCGCGATTGCACGTGCACAAGCTTGTAACAAGCTTGCACTTCCATTCGCACTCAGTTGACCAGCTCGGCGCGCCACAATGTTTATATGGGTTTATGAAAATTCTGTTTCTTCGTGGCAAGCTGCGCATACAGTTTACATGCGCAAGCTTGCAATCCAAAGGACCAATGTAGCCTAGTGTAAAATAACAAAAAAATAACTAGCACTTCGCGGCAATGCAAAAGCAGTAGCTAGAGGAAGTTGGATGTGTTTAACTTTGGGATACTTAATAGCCAGTAGCTAACACTTTAGGGTCACGTTACTCACTCGCCGACACAGAGTAAGTGCTCTAATCGCCTTGTGTATACATTGGCGGATGTCATCTATCACCACGTGGATGTATCAGCGTGTGCTGTATTTATTTTGTGTTGAAATCCAATCTACACAACCACGTGCTTTGCTGTGCTCACCGCTACCTTCACAATGTGACATAAAAGTAGCTAGAAACTGCAGTAGAGCTAGTGAAGTAGCACATTGCAAAACAGCCTTTAGTATCACTATTATCTCTGATCTCACTACTTATATTAGGAGAACAATCTGAACCTTATTTTACGTATCTGTGTGACTTTATAAAGTTCACAAGGTGGCTAGCTCAACAATATACTATGGAGTCACCATCAAATTTCTATTTTTGAAATTCATATCCTGTGTGTATGAGAGCAAAGCTAATTCGTGTTGAGCAAATTTTTATAAAATATAAATACTCAATTAACTATTATCAGAATAGAGGGGTTTGATTGATAGTCTAACTTTACACTTTTATACACAAATTAAATATTAAAATTGATCGTTGGAACTCTGAAATATTTTAACAAATTTCACAAATATTATTTTGTAACAAGTATATGAGACCTTCCTGCTCCAAAATGATTTCTACTCACCACTGTGATGACTATGACAATACACAGGAGAATGACAAGAGAAAGATTTCCCAATGACAAGTCCTGTGTTTTATTCTGTGGCTGAATACTGTTCCCGATGCTATCGTTAGTACTGACATTATTTGTACAATCCATTCGTCATTGCCTGAAAAAAGAAACAAACAGTTGCTACTAAACGTGCCACTGATTTCTGCCATCACTTGTAACATACATCAAACACAATAATACTGCTCTCTTAAGAGCGCTACATACTTATAAAACCAAGCGGGTATTAAGACGCACAGCTAAATAATAAAAATAATAATAATAATAATAATAATAATACAGTAAGACCGCTACTTGTGGCATATTCTATTCACTATACTAGATGAAACAACTTTAATTGGTCAGCTTTGTTTACTATAGACTGTTTTTATCTTTGCCAAATCTACTTTATAATCCCCAAGTAGATGATGAGAGATAATGCTAACATGATAATTTTTTTCAAGATGGACGATACAAACTTGAAACATGTCAATGACGATCATGTCAACACGGATATTACTTTCCAAAAGTTTAAGGAAATATGTTCGCTACGCCGGAAACCCAAGAACGATTTTCTAGTTTTTAGTAAAGATCACGAAATTGATAAAGGACGTTACTGCTGAGGTTTAAATACCTTTATCTTACCTTATTAATATGCTTATACACTTAGCTTATGCTACGATATAATGTCGTTCATATAGAATTTCAGACATAATTTCTACAGATATAAATAAGGTGTCAAGGAGGCAGGAGAGAATCTAACTCTGAAATAAAAAGGACATTACGATGTATGTTCCAGAAGAATCATCAACATCGAAGTTCCCTTAGCTTCAAAGGATTCTTGTAACAAGTATTACGCTAATAGGGTGGATTCGAAACATAATAACGAATACACACACGCTCTAAACACCACCAAGGATATTATCTAAGGACAGATAGAGTTGTTGACCTGTGTTTCGGATAACGATCGAGCTATGTAAGCAAACTTTGAAAGGAACAGCAAGAAAGGGATAGAGGAGGTATGGAAACTATCCCGTAAGCAGTAAGACCATATCAAAAAGATGAAAGCAGTGATATAATCTTTGAGTCCTAAGCTTCTCAATTTGGAGGAATCTTTCACCATACAGCAGTCTATTGACGCCAAATTGTACAACATGATTACAAGAGGTATCATGTTAGCAAAAGTGACAGGGGCCGATTGGTATGGATAATGTTTAATCTTGCGCTACGTTTTGCCTATATTATTTTGAACTGGCTTTAACTAATATACTTGGCTATAATTTCAAGAGAGCCAGGATAGTTTCTACTGTGGATATGAACTTGAAGAACGTTACCTGTTTATTGAACCTCAAACCTATCAGAGGAGCACCTTTTGACGTGTCAAAATGTAATTCAATATATTTAATGTTGAAGAGATTAACATCATATTCTCCAATGTTACATGTAGATATAGGCAATATAATATGGCGCTTCTTAATCATACAAGGCATTCATAGTCTACATCATGCTAACAAAGCTTGCAGAGTATATCATAAATGCGAGTAATATAGTTTAAAGAAAGTACAGTCAGTTACGAGAAGCACGACACGAATCTGATATCATCCCAAGTAAAATCTTCAAACCGATCACGAAACCACTAAATAAGATGGCGAGCTTAAGAAGTAGGAGGAGAAATTACATTATTATTTTCATACACTTTAAGGATGTTCCAATTGAACCTATGATGTACACTATGGCTGTAACAAAACCAAGCTCTGGGATAAGCTACTAATACAGTCAACTCTCGATTCTACGACCTTTCACGGTTCCCTGGAAAAGGCTCGTTATTTCCAAGGGGTCGTTATTGGAATTTTAACAGATTTTTTTCCACCCTGACCTTCATACTAAAAAATTGAATTTTTTAGACAACAAATAGCGTGGGTCATCAAAAATCGTTCACAAAATCCAACCAAAAACGTAACCAAATCAAAATAACAATGTTTAACAATAGCATGGGTCGTCAAAAATTGTTCACAAAATCAAACCAAAATAGTAACCAAATCGATAATCGAAATAACAATGGCAAAAGCAAGCCTGGCGCGTGATGTAGTGGCAGTCGCGCGCGGGGAAACATTGTCTTGCTTGTGGAAGGGGGTGGACAGAGTCAAGTGCTATTGGCTGGCATTGATGAGGGGGTGTCTATTTTTATACCTTACCCACCCTAGTTACTAGTAATACAGCGCTCACAAAGATAATTGCAACGCAGCGACCTAAATATATGCAACAAACACATTTTACAGCCGATTTCCTTAAACTTTTCAACCTTTTTTCCCACATTTTTCACGGTTCCCCAAAAAAGGGTCGTTACTTCGAGAGGGACGCTATTCCCGGGGTCGTAGAATCGAGAGTTGACTGTATCATGTTTGATGAGAATGATAGAACATAAATTTTCAATAATATCGTAATTCCTTACACTCAAGGACTTAGTAATTGTTCTTCAGCAAAGAGCCTATGTATTCAACCAAGGAAAATCTTGACATGTACAAGTCTATGCTTGAGGAAACAAACGCACATTGATTCAGGAACAAACCTTACGGCCGTTTCAAATCACGCTCAGAATTGAAGTATTTAGGCATAGTCAAATCTATGTCCCAAGATGAGATTGAGAGAGAAGGACTATATAAAACAGAGAGGGCTCGATTATATATATTGGGACGATAACAATGAATCGGTCGATCGATTATGACTCTTACGCGAATCATCCGTAGTGGTTAATTCAGCGAACGATAACGAGACCGTTTCCATCATTGAAGAAATACTCGAGACTGGAATCATTGTATAATCATATTTGTCAAGGAGTATATTGCACATGAACTTTATCGTCCCGCAAGACGTCGTTTTGTCATAAGATATGTACGAGGATTGAACTAGTTGTTGCAGACCGATCTGATCGAGATAATATCTTACTTTCGATTGAACAAAGGATACAAGTACCTTCTCTCCATAATTTACGTGTATTCCAAATGTGCTAGAGCTGTACTCGCCCAGGTTAAGATGGCTAAGAACGTCACTGCAGCTATGACGCATGTGACATGTGGCAGAAAACTGTTTACCCTTAGTACGTTATTTTTAGACGGATAGTGGAACCTAACGCAGATTTAAAGGTTTTCATGGTGATAAAAATGATTAATTATCACTCAGCATACAGCAACGTCAAGGAGAGTCTCAGCTAATGATTCAATCGAGCTCTCAAGAACACGATGTGAACAAGAATCACATCTAAAAACCGTATCGATGGATTAATCTAATCGATTCTTTACTCTACAATTATAATCGAAAAAAACACTCGACTATCAAGATTATACTGATATACGAGAAGGACTATATATAGTCAGATACATACCGTCTATCTGCATGCAAAACGATTGACCCTAAACCGAACAAGTTTAAAGTTGATGATACAGTTTGCATCAGTAAACATAAGGAGGTTTTCTCAAAAGGGTACATTGCCAACAGGTTGGTAGATCTGCTCAATATACTTAAAGTCGTCGAGACGAATACTAGAACTTTCCTACAAGAATATATGAGAGGTAAACCTATCACTGAAGGATTTTAAACTAAGGAGTTGGCAAGACATCGAATCCTGAAGTTTATCTTGAAGAGAGGTTTATTAGACTTGGTGGAAATAGAGAGTACTTCAAATGGTTAGGTTTCAACTATTCGCACAATTCATGGGTCAACGCAGCCAACATTGTTTTAGGAGGGAGAAGTAAGTTCCCCCTCTCTTTCTCTGAGCGTATGAACGGGGTCGTTGATGGTGGGTTTCATCGCAGCCAAAAATGTTTAGGTGGTTAGGCTACAGGATGGAGGGTATGAGCGGGATAGAGATCGTGGAAGGAGGGTTAACGTACCACATCAAGGAGAGCAAGAAATGTTACAGCGAGTCTTGCAACGGATCACTCCACTGGTTGTAAAGCCGTAATATGGATTTGTGGGAGCCCATTCAGTAAATCGAGGCATGCACCAAGACCCACCCTGTGCACAAGATGTAAAGCGGTGATATTCCCGAGATATTTCGCGTAAGGAACGTCTAGGAGAGAGGAGGGCTTGCTGGATGAAGATGCTTTGTGCCAAGCGTTAGGCCAAGTCAAACACCAAAAATACGATCCTATTAAAAGTTTGTTGGAACCCGAGAAAGTAAGGACATATAACGTATGTCGTTTAGAAGGGGAAGAAGAAGAGTATTTATCAGAAAAACTCAACGCCAGTGTGCTCGATAATGTAGGGAGAGGTCTACTACTCTGTGGGAGCTTTGTACAGGAAGATATAAGCCGGATTAATGATTTCTAACGTGGTATAACCTATCTAGGAGGTGATGGCTACGAACTTTTCAAGTGGTAATGCCCCGAGAACATAGTGGTGCTGGTGTTTTGATGTCACAAACATTCCTCAAAGACTATATATTCTATGTATGAGACAGATCTATCTTATTGTTATGTATCTTACAAATAAATTATTTTAAAGAATTTACACTATTTATTTAATAAGCTATACAACCTATCTTACGATAATTTTTTCTAAGAGAATGTATAATTATTATAAAAAAATTATTTAATGAAATTACATGATTTATTTAATAAGGTGTATAACTTATCCTTCGATCATCTTTTAAGAATTTGAATTTTCCAGGTGTATGGTAAGGTGACTGGAGGATGAGTGCGATTTGTTACTATTCGATTCCATTACGAGAGGGTAGGGGGCGGGGGCAAGCACTCTTGGTGGGGCAAGGAGTGGAAACTCATATCCCCTTACTGCCTTGGAAATTACCTGCTTGCTATGAACATAGGAAGCTGTATTCTAATGAGCGCCCTATCGGTGAACTATATGTAAAATCCGTATTTGAGAGGTTGGAGGAATTAATGGGAGGATCTTTGTTCGCTCTGAAAGTGATCTTAAAAGCTTACTAAAAAATATTTCTATATGCAGCATATGATCATGTTGTTTATCTTTAGTATCTACTAATTGGACCTTGAATAGTTGGTAATGCCAAGGCGCTGCTATAATATAATTTATTTTTTATAACTATTTTTATAACTTGTAGGAACAAAAGTATTTTACCACACAAAGCTTCTTAATAAATAACACAATTTTACGATATAAATTTTGATAATGATTCATATTTCTTGCAGAGGGTAACAAGTTCACCTTAGCAAGAGCCCTGGCGGTGCTGATCGCAAATAGTTTGTGTGGAGTCATAATCTACTGATTTAGTATATAATTTGAATATGTTTTATATATATATATATATTATTTAGCACATGTTGTTCGTCATTTCATGGAAAATATTTTGAATAGCTATTATTAGACCGCTGTCACCAAATAAATTTATTATCACAACTGCCAACTGTGCTTTGTCTGATATATATATTGACACGTAAAGTTAAAGTTTGAGGAAAAGTCACCTATTTCCAAGTTATTATTTAGATGAGTTTGCAAATATTATTTTAATGGTGTTATTTGATAACTCTAAGTTTTGTATCACTGAAATAATGACGGAATTATTAGAAAATTACTCAAATAAGCAATCGGATCCAGTCAAAAATGCTTTTTTTTTTATCAACTATCAATCCTGGAATGTTTTTCTTCTTCTTTGGGAGCAAGTGATACATTTTTAAAGAAGCAGTAGAGGCATTCATATATTTTGCCGTGGATCTAGTTATAACTGACTATTGGGCAGGTAAGTTTGGGTTTAGTTGATTTGTTTTCTCCTTTCTTAATTCAAGTTTTAGTGAATAGCTAGTATAAACAAAATATTGAACATTATGGAAGTTAAATTCACCATTATGTTTATTCGGCATTGCAACACACAACAAATAAACACATAATATTATTAAATTTGACGAAACAATAAATACTTCTCACTAAGCGTTAAAATTATACGTTATTCGTTGTCTTTTATCTGACAAACTCATTTTGGGATTAAAAATTAAAATATTAAAAATAAGTATCTACTAGAAACACACAATATTATACTATATACCATGACTGTTGCAAAGCATCAAACGTTTGAGTATTTAACTAGACGCAGAGGATGAACTATGATGAACCTGTCAAGTTATATATATATATATATATAGTCAACCACCATATTAAGTTTCTTCAGCGGTTGTGGCGTTACACGGGGTTGTTGGTAATACTACTTTGGGTTGAGTCTATAATAGCATCAGTTTTTTTTTCAAGGCACGACTTTGAAGTTAGACTTGCGTGCCATTTTACTAAAAAAGTTTGGAGAAAGGAATGTACTTACAGTACAAATGTATTCCTACGACAAGTTGTTGAGGTGAGATTGATCTGGTCCGATTTGTATGGAGACGTTAACATGGAGAGAGTTCTGTGACATTGCAGGTAAACTAATTTTAGACCTCTGCGAGATTGGCCTCCCACATACTCCACCCCTGTATTCGTTCCCTTGCAGCATATAAAACAATATTGATCTCCTGGAAATGCGAGCCAGTGGCCATTGATGTAGATACACACCTGGCTTCCTGGATTTAAACCAACCTTCTCCAGAACCATCTTGTTCTTCTAAGAAAATTGTTTTGCAGAATATAACAAGGATTGTTACTACCTAGAACGTAACTAATCGATTGTATTCATGTCTGCAAACAAAGCTAGTAGAATGTATAAAAAAATGATTCAAGCATTGAATGATTGATTGACGTTGTAGAAATGCAGATTTTCTACAACAAGTAATTAACTCCCTTACTAAATTTACATACCGTGACAATCTACATATTATTAAATAAAATTATGTTTTAATCTGTTTGCCCTCATTCGCCCAGGTCATTTATTAAAACATAAATATAATGTAAAACACTGTGTGTGAATACAACCTTCAAACTTGCGTGTACAACAAGTTGCATAGGAGTTAGGCGCGTGGCACTGCACATGTAATAATGGCAAGCATTTTCTGTGATGTAGGACCGTTAATGATGACCCTCAAAACGTATTCGCATTCCTAAATGGACTGGTGTGTTGTTTACCATTAATTGTGGAATTTTCTGCTGCCGTACTCCAAGATGTCGAGGTGTGTAGTGCCACGAGCCTAACTCCTATGCAACCTGTTCTACAGGCATGCTTGAATAGCTGTGCTCTCCCGGCGCTGTACGCCGTAACTTTAAACACAAACTTAATGGTACTAGCATAACTTTCCGGATGTAAGTGTACAGGGATTTTGTATTACTTTTGGTTCAAACAAGCTATATGTGCAGTCTGGGCTTTGAGTTTCCAACATCCTATATATTATATATATAATTTAATATGTATTGTTTAAACTATATATACCTATATAATATATTATATATAATTTAAATGATATTTATTAAAAGTTGAATGATGGTTAAATATGCTAATGTAAAATCTCACGCAGTTATAAGGATGCAACCATTTACGCTGATGAACATATATAGCCTTGGATCAATAGTTTGACCACTGATGACACTTGAAACTGGCATATCCCTGGTCCCCAAACTTTTATTCCTTACTCACAGCTTCACGAATAGTTGTATATTTTTCTGAGATGTGTCATGAATTTGTGTGCCGGAAATCTAGAGGTCACTTCTATTAGACTGGGTTGTAGTATATTTATTAGATATAGATTAGCTTTTCTTACGACTTTAATATGTTTGTCTTGTTTGGCTTCTCACGGCATACCATCGGGAATAATTGTACGTCCCACCGTTTGGGAACTACTGCTGTAGACTTTATAATAAGCCTTCACTATCTTGAGCGTATTGCAATAAGCCTGGAATCAACCAGACTGATTGAGTGAATAAAGGTGCATTTCCTTAATATCCCAAAGCTGTATGGGCTCATTGCAATAAGCCTAAAAATTATCAGGTGGATAAGCAAATATATTATTATTTTACAATTAGCCTGGCTCATTGTAAATTGATGGTGCCTTTTGAAATAAGAAGGGTTTTCCAATTCACCTACGATACACACACACACACACACACACAAACACACACACACACACACACACATATATATATACATATATGTATATATATACATATATGTATATATATACATATATATATACGTATATGTATATATATATATGTATACACACACATATATATGTATATATACACACTTATAATTAGGTCACTATTGTTTTTATAAAAATATATTTCAAATAATAATTTGTATATGTAATATACCTTCATTTTTGGAATTATAAGTTATTTATTATAATAATAATATTAGCACCGCGTTCTACTACCCGTTCGGGCTATACGCTTTAATTACTAATAACTCTAATGGATTAGGGATATGGAAGGTTGAATTAGAGGAAGTGAACCCGCATTTGCGTGGAGGGAGAGTGGAAAACTATTTAGGAAAAACCACCCCCAGTTCACCCGACCGAGATTCGAACCTCGATCTCCCCGTCCTCAGAAGTCGAGCAGCTTAACACGACAAGAGCGTTAGCCAACTACGCCACCGAGGCGGGTAAGTTATTTCTTATCTCAAAGAGGTGCGGAGATACGATAAAAATTGGATGTTTCTTTAGGTGTAAATTTTCCTCAAAGTTATTATCATGAGGAAATGAGAACGTTCATTTTGTTTTAATATTAAACAACAAAATATATATATATATATATATATATATATATATATAAACATACGAATTTTAATTGAGTCAAGTTTGATGTAATCTATTTTTTTCTCTTTCCACCATTAAGTAAAAAATACTACCATTAATTTTATGGTTGGATGAATTATTAAAAAAAACTCTAAGAAACCTTATGAAAATCCCATATCCCAAATTTTATTCCAATTGGTAACTCAAATATAGGCTTTCATCTCACGCTCTATTCTTTGTTCAAGGTCATTCTAAAACATGTTTTCTAAAAAAATTTGCCAAATAGTTAAAGTGATTTACAGCGTCTTGGTAAAACATTTATGTGGTCCACAGCTAAATTAAGGTTGATGAATCAGCTTTACAAATTAAATCCAAGAAACCATTTAAAGTTAGTAAAAAAAATCAAAATGCAGCATTCAAGCTACCATGGATCAACGATGAAATGTGTTTCTGATTGTTATTAAATGGCCGACAATTTATTTGGCAATTTTTTACGCAATTAATTGAAGGTTTATTGAAATAATTTTTATTCCAAGTTTTAAAGATCCTCAAGTACTTCTAACATTCCATATCTGGAATCTTTCCATCCTTTTTTTTTAAATTGTTGCATTAGATGCCACTGTGCTTAAAATATACATTTAATCTATATTTAATATACTAATTCAAGTTTGGTTTAATAAGACCTACTAATATATATTTATAAATAATTATATTATTAATTTGGGGTCATAAACCCTCAAGAAAGGTTTTGCCCTGATCACTAATGTGATTTTTGCCGCGCTTCTAATCATTACAAACTAAGTACCAACTTAAAATGAGTCAAGTATAAACTTGTATTTTCTATATTATTATAAGACCAATAACACAAACAATCTATAGATTTGTAAGCCAATCGACAATCTACAAATCATTCACTCTCCCACACGTATCTCATAGCTAGGTAAAATATTCTAAAGATTTATTAAGTCAAATAACACTTCTTAAAACCTTCATCCTTGTATAAATATACCGCAGTTTCTACGTTTTTGCAAACGTGGTAAAGTAGAACAATTTATATATTATTGAAAACAAAACAACTCACAGCTTCTTTGTAATTGTAAGACCAATAACTCAAGTATTCTTTAAATTGAAATCATAATATCTCACAACCACATTCTTTCAAAAGTGTCCAAATCTAACAACCACACTCTTGAAAGTAACAACACTACTCAACCCCCACACCACCACTTCCATGCAGTACAACTGTTATTAACAACTTGTACTAGCCTATATTGAAGTCAATGGAGATTTACCAGAACTGGAGCAGATTTGACGGAACGCTGTTCAAACGATAAAGCAACTTTAATTTAACATGTTAATCAAGTCAAAAATCAAGCTGATAGTTAGCTGAACCTTGATTAGTCCAGAGTTAATTGCTTTCATAAAGTCGACAGTGCTTCATTCTATGAATACTAAACGAGACGGGTCAAAGGTCTCTTTGTCCACATTATACAGAATACATTGGAACATTTTTAGGGCTCATTCTTTATTAATAATGAAATATGAGGTAAATAGGTGTTTCTTCAAATCAAGGACCGTCGCATATACAGAGTGTTCGGAAACTCATAGTCCAAACTGCACATATAGTTAGTTTGAACCAAAAGTAATACAAATCCCTATACACTTATATCCGGAAAGATAATATTCTAATACCATTAAATTGTTATCAAAGTTTCAGCGTAAAACGGCGGGAGAGATAAGCTGTTCCAAGAATGCGTGTACAACAATTTGCATAGGAGTTAGGCGCGCGGAACTACACACCTCAACGTCTTGGAGTACGGCAGCAGAACATACCCCACAATTAATAGTAGACCAAACACCAGTCCCTCTATAAATGTGAATACGTTCTGAGGGTCATAAAAAACGGTCCTACACATCACAGAAAGTGCTTGCCACGTGACCAACTCCTTTGCAACTTGTACACGCATGCTTGAATAGCTTGCGTTCACCCGGCGCAGTACGCTGAAACATAGTCGGGCAAAGTGATAGATATTTGTTATTTTTTATTTTTACCGAGAAGTATGCATAATGTGTCATACTTTCTGTAAAATATGATTTTTAATAATATTTTTTATTTAATAATCTGTTTAAAAAATGTTTTTGTATTCATCTGACAAACCTACTCCTAATTAAAACAATTTATCTACACAGCATTCAAACAATGAGATATACTTGTTTTTCTCAAACACTAACTCAAATATTGGTTTTTTCTATATAAAAGAAAACACAAAACTATAAAACTGAATTGTTTTAAGACGATTTATTAAAATAAGATATCAGGATTTTATAATATTTAAATATAGATGAAAATTAAAACATGATTGTTAACTTTCAATCACAACTTTTTTCAATCTTGTAATCAAATTTCTTTTACAATCAAACTTGTTTATTGGAGCAATTATTCAGACTTTGGTGACATTTATAATTACACATTTTTCTCTTTTTGACATTTGTATCGATCAGAATTGCATCCACCTTTGCAGCTGCATCAGCTGTAGCCTTGGCTTCCAGAAATTGATCACATTCTTGCATATACTCGAAGTGAAATGTCTACATATGGTACTTCTTCAGCAGCAATGACATTTTCTATGCGAAGATTAAAAAGATTTCTTGAATACAATTGGATTAATTTGCCATGTTTAATGCCCAGTTTATTAATATTTTTAATTTCAGTGACGATGACAACAGTTAAAATATTTATTCCATTACCGCATGAAACCTTACAGTTTCACTTACATTAGCGGGTGGGTATTTTAAATCTGAGATGGCAATCATTTTTTTGTGCTTGCTTTTTAAACAAGTTTAGGATTGTCGTCTTCATCATTCACCAACATTTCGGCTGTTGATCCTATGTGGTCAAATCATGTTCAGAAGACAAAATTGCATGCAAAGACGACTTTTGGAGTTCCTCAACCGCACCAGTATCTGAGTCTGACATTGTTGGAGAATCCGTTGTAGTATTGACTTCAATAACATCAGTTCCTTCTTCTTCTTTATCGCTCTGATTTTCATGATTGACATTACTTTTAAAGAATAACTCAAATTTCTCTTCTATATTTATGCTGGTCAATGCTTATGCCGGTAAGGAACTTTTTAAACCAACCTTAAATTTTCAACAAAACATGGACTCGTAAGGGCTGCAGCTTATACCGTTGTAATGTCCTCTGTTTTTCATAAATTGTACAAACTTTAACCCTTCCGACCACTTATTAGCGTTGTTAGTATCTAGCCAAGAGCTGATAATGTTTTCAACATCCTGGTTTCGACTGAGCCTTGGTTTTGTGAGTGCCTAGATTTCCACGCACCAGCTTCAGTTCATACCACACACTACATTATTATTATTAGTATTATTATTATTATTATTTAGCACCGCGTCTTACTACCCATTCGGGTTGTACGCACTTACGCTAATGTGTAATGGTAGGGTGATTGTGAGATGAAATGAAGGACCTACAGTTTAACGTGGAATCCGAACCACGGTGGAGGCCTGACATTCCCCACATTCACAAGATGTCTTGTCAGAGGTGAAGGAAGTGTTTGGTAATCAGATAAATCTTTGCCGGGACCGAGGATTGAACCCCGGCCGCCAGCACAGAAGTCTGACACCTTACCCCTAGACCACCAGGTCACCTCACACACTACAAAGTTCCTTAATAATATTCTTAGCATTTTCCCTACCACTATCACTTTGCAAAATACTCGGTACATCAAACATATCGTCAATATTTCTAAAAGAACATACTCTACTCCAACACATCTTGTACTCACAAATTTAGTGAAATTATCCTTTATATATATATATATATATATATATATAGGAATACATTTATATTCTCCAACTGCTTGAGACTGCATGTCAATCAGGACAACCTGACACCTTGAGTTAATTTTATAAATAATAATTGGTTTGACTACCAAACCCTTCTTCGGATTACTTTTTTTCTTTTTACACATTCAAGTAAATAAAAATCATCTCCCTTATAATGTTTTTGTATTTGTTTTTAGATCCTTTTCCATGTGGTTTCTTCCACCGAGACCAATAAAAATGTTAATGTCGTAGAGTATTTGGAATATTTCTTCTGTGTGTACATATTATCAATCGGATTTTCTACATTTATAGAAACAACGCCATGTCCGCGAAAACGCTGATATTCTTCGGGTAAGTTTGGTGATTGTTTCTCTTTAGACTGAGTAACTTTCTCAATCATATTTAAATACGCACTTTTGATAAAAATTTGAGTACCTTTTTTTAAGCCATTAATGAATCATTTAATCGGTTATTGAAAATATATTTTATATCAAGTTTCTGTTCCTTTATTACTTTAAAAAAGTAAATTAATATATTATCACAGCAAACCTCACGCATTATTATTTACTGACTACTGTCGTAAACATAGTACAGACGGAACGTGTTTAATAACTGAAGATGGACACGTGGGTGCTGATTGGCTGGCACGTGATCGGATGTTAATTGTTCTCACCCTCTCAGTGACGTGATACTGCACTGTTTATAGCATAGCCTGAAGAGTGTGGAGCATTATGCTTACTGCCCAGTCAAATGATAAATTAGCAACAATAAAGAGTAATGCTATCAAAAGAGTAGAACGAGCCATTCATGACCAGGCTAAGAACCGTGTTGCTTTAAAACCGATCACTACATCTGCTTTGTTTTTAGCACCTCAGGGATTAGTAATTAGGGATCACGGTACTGATGAAGTAAATTTCATTCAGCTCCTCCTATGGAGGGAAAATTAAATTCCAGAATTTCACATTTTTCTACGAAGGAACAAATTGTCCATTTCATCTGATATCCAAAATGAAATCGTAAAAATCATTTCTCATGATATTCTTCGAAATGAAGTTGAAATAATAAAAAAAAATTGGCGAGAGTTTTCTCTACTAGTTGAAGACACAAGCGACATTAGTGGCAAGGAGCAATTGTCAAAAAATATCCAAATTGTAGATCGTGCCACATCCGAATGCGGTGTTAATTGGATTATAAGAAACATAATCAAAGACTGGATAGTTCTTGTTTAATTTAATCAAATATGCACTGTTCCAACTCAGTTTTACTTTAGACTATCTACGAGGACAATGCTACAACGGTACCTCTATCGTGGCTGGTGCGAAAATTGTAGTGAAAACAAGAATATTAGATTGGAAGCCATTATCATTATATATTCATTGTGCAGATTATTCTCTCAATTTACCATTACAATACTCATCCAAACCAATTATTTTGATTCGGGACGGTTTTGCGGTGGGTAAATGATGTAGGAGTCTTGTCAAAGAGTCTCCCAAGCGGTCTGTAGTGTACAAATATTTATAGGCGAGGAATAACATCGAAATTCAGCACCATTGATACCACTTTAAATTATCTATTAAGTAATAAAATATGAAACTTCAAAGTCAGAGTTGAAAAATTGGGGAGGAGGTTCAACATTTTCTTTTAGTTTAAAACTAATTTCGACATGAAGATAAGCGAAGCGGAACACTCCTAATAATCATAAAAGACTAATCATTTCAAATTTTTAGTTGAGACTCCTGTTAGTAGAAGAAGGGGTATATTAACAGAAGGTCACAATTTCAAGCGAGAAAAAGAATTCAATAATGTAGTGGGATTACTTAAATACTTAGATAATTATTCAATATTTGAAATTTTCAAGTCAGGATTGGTTAAAATGGTCGGTTTGGCGGGGGCCTCTAAAATCTCCAAAACCTTTATAAAAAAAACTACTTCTCACTGTGGTAGAAGATTTAAATATGTCAGAAAGGTTTAAGAGCTACCCAAAAATTCTGGGAAAAAAAATTCTAACTGAAGAATTAAAAGTGGGGAAGGAATAGCCCAAAACGAATGGAATAAAATACTTACCGTGTGGTAGAAAGTTTAAATATTTGCATACTTGTAAAGGGGCAAGCAGATAGAGGGATCACCTCAAATAGCCAGAAAAGGTTAAATATGGGAAATTTCAACACAGGTCTTCAGGAAATTAGGATTTGAGGACTATAAATATACAAATTACTTTAGGTGAGGTAAAACATTGAGACTAAGCAGTCAAGAAAAGTTTCTATTTCTGATAATCAATTAAGTATTTAAATATAAAACTTTTAACTTGGAATCATCGAAATGAGGGAGTGTGGATTTAAATTTTCAAAACTTCAATAATTTAAACACCTACTTCCCAGTGTGGTCTAAAACTAAAATTCAGGAGAAAGTCTATAGATTAGCATAAAGGTATGTTTATTTAAAAATTTAAAATTAAACTCCGGGAAAGAATTATGGTGTGGAGAGGGGGGATCATTAACAGATACAATTTTATGGTGGGATTAAAAAAAATGGCTAGGAATGTATTGGAAATACTTCAAATATCAAAATATGTTTTATATATTTGAATATTCTAAGGGGCGGGGGTTGTGAAATGTGGGTTTTGAAATTTTAAAAACATCTATAAAATATACTTTTTACTTTGGTATAAGATTTAAATTTGTCAGACATAGAAGCTACCTCAAACACTCTGATATTTTTTTTTTAAATGAAGGATTGGAAAGTGGAAATTAGGCGTACTCCCCCAAAACTTCCAAAACTAATATAATATAATACTTCCCGTACTGTATAAAACTGAAATATCTACTTATATTTAGAGGGACGGTCCCAATTAACAAAAAAAGTTTGAAAATGTTTAGTTTTAAAACAAGTTTCAGTGAAATGGGTGTGAGAGGGAAAGTGGGTGGATGCTCAAGTTCAAAACGTGTAAAAAAAAAAAAAAGCTTTTTGTTGAATTTGATTTATTTGCAAGTAGTTATAAAGACGACCCAAGATAATCAAACAATACTTAAAATTTGAAAATTGGTTACAAAATATTAGGTTCTCAAAATTTCACACACTATCATCAAGTTAAACTGCTTGGTGTGGTATAAAATTGAAATATGGCAGGTGACTTTAGAGACCAATATGTATCTATAACAATCCATTATTTCAATTATGTTGTTTGTTGAACTGTGGCCTAGTCGTCAGAGCTCTTGGCTATAGATCCAGAGGACCCAGGCTCATTACCCGGTTCTTCAAAAATGTATCTGTGAAGCAGTGGGTCTGGTATGTGGTCAGAATCAGCTTCGTGTGGACAAATGAGAAACTACTTTAATGAATAAGTAGCAGCTACGGCTTAGAAAACTAATATTAATGGCTGGAGGGCTTGTTGTGTTGACTACATGACACCCTCTGTCCGCAAATGTTGGCACTATCATCACTAACGGTAGCGACCGCTCGGCACAGCTTGCTTGAAAGCTCACACCATGGAGTTGAACTGTGATGCTCTAAATAAAATATTAAAAAACCGTAACAATATATTATATGAATTATTATCTTATAATCGCTTTTAAGGAAATATTTCAGATTTTTAGATTATATCCTTATTTTGACATTATATTTTAGTCAGCCTACCTACTTTTATATTTAATTTATATTAATAAAATATTGATATTTAAAAGATTAATATTTGGTTACTCTTCCCTTGGGTTTATAGATTCCCCGTGTGAATAGCGGGCACACCACATAATGAAAATGTTTTCCACAACAGTTTATGAACTGGTGTGGCCCTAACTAGTTTAGAGTAAACATTGATGAAGATGAAAGAGGAGGCACATTGAAACTAAAAAATATATATAAACTCTATAAAACAATCATTTTATATAACTGATTAAATTTTAATGGATTCAACCGTAAGTACATGTATGTAGGCTTATCTATGCAAATACTTCATATATACTTAATATAAACCTTGACCATTCCCAATAATCGGTGGTTATTTATTAGTAGGCGCTAGATGATGATGTTTTGTGTCAGGGTTGGGGGTAGCTATAGCTACACTACCAACGTTTTATGATAATGTTATTTGGCCTATTTATGTCACTCATAAAATAATTATGACACATTGATTAATTTAGGTTTATTTATTAAAACGATTCGATTACAAACGTTTTATGATGATATTACTTATAAAATAAATAATGACATTGATTAATCTAGGTTTATTTATTAAAACGATTTGACTACTAACGTTTTATGATGATGTTATTACTAATAAAATAAATTATTACATTGATTATTCTAGGTTTATTTTTTTAAACAATTTTACTACCAACGTTTTATGATGATGTTATTATAAAATAAATTATGATATTGATTAATTTAGGTTTATTTAATAAAAACATTTTATTAGCAACTTCTTATGATAATGTTATTATTCATAAAATAAATGACATTGATTAATTTATGTTTATTCATATAAAAAAATTGGTTGTTCTTAACATATGCTTCATAATAATTACCTCCATTCAATTTATTATCAAAACTGGAGTAATGGTTATCTTTTCACCTCCACACCTTGTGTTTTTGCGTGATTGTGTGCCCTTCCAACTTGATTCACTCTCCAACTCCATGACCTTCGAGGAAGGGTCCGTCCATCAACTAAGAATTAGCGTAGCACGAATTTCCTAAAGTAGAATTGTGTCAAGGATACACTTTCACCTATAAAAAGATGGTTGGGGGTATCTGTGAAGGCCATCTTTTCAGAGTAACTTGCGTTTTTTAAATGTTATGTTAGTTTTCTAAGGACCGCGTCTTAATACCTATACGCCTGCTATGTTAATTAACAAATACAAAAAATATAATATATTATATTGTTAGAAAATTCTTCTTGTTGGAGGTTTAGAAAAAGAGAAAATGATGTTGGATGTGCCTTACACAAAGAACGCGAGTTATATTGCTTCTGGCCTGGTAATTAATTAATTAATTAATTAATCGATTCCCGTGTCAAGGTGTAATTTTTATATTTTCAAAGTATAATTATATTTCAAGCAAATGTCCCGAACACTTTAGGTCGCTTTAGCTAAGCTAGTTTTTTTGTTGGGGATTAAGATCTTCCAAGAATCGAGAATTTACCTATTTTAAAGAGATTAGATTAGTAAATACAAGTTTATTGACCATTGAACTAGGTTAGTGAAAGG
This sequence comes from Timema cristinae, assembly GCA_039000515.1. NCBI lineage: Eukaryota > Metazoa > Arthropoda > Insecta > Phasmatodea > Timematidae > Timema > Timema cristinae. Next base: position 3,900 of record JBCFYV010009767.1, on the reverse strand, counting down.
CATTTAACTACCCCGTAAAAATTAATTTGCTTGTCCCTTAATGCTTAAATACAACAGAAAAATAGAAAAATACACACTAATAGTTTCTAATTTACGAATAGTAATAATGAATATACGTGGTTAAGCGGTAAGAGGGTTTGAACACAAGAGGGGGAGGGGGGGGGGGAGCCTAGCTCAGGTTTAAAGATCACATTTTTGTAACAAGTTAGTTCTTCAATTAAATTAGTATAGTAGGATTATGATGGAAGGGTGTTATTTGACAGATATAGAGGCAGGGGTGGCTTAAGGGCAGGGGACCTAGAGGTTGCCCAAGACTCCACCAGCTCGAGGGGAGGGGCGCTAAACAGAGCACAAACCTAGTCTAACATAACCTGGACGTGTTAATAAGATAATCCCCAAACCTAACATAGCCTGGGGGCGTGATAATAAAATATTACCCAAACATAACATAGCCTGGGGGCGTGATAATAAAATAATACCCGAGCCCAACGCAGCCTGGACGTGATAGGAAAATAATCCCTAATAACAACTCCAAACTTAAAGTTATAGTGGAGTTTCTAAGAAGGGCAATTGTTAATTTTTTGGTACTAATATGATATTCTACATATTAGTATAGTTTTTTGGATTTAATAAAATGGAACATAGTGCAGTGCCACTCTTAAAAATTATTTTATTTGTCATATTTAAAAAATGTTCTAAAATGGTTTTGCATTTATTTCGTAAGCCGTTCACTATATCAAACTGTTTGTTATAATTAAATATTAAGAAAAAAGCATTGCCTACAAAACTTGTTATACAATAGTTTTCTTCGTAATCGTAGCCGTTTTTGTACATTCTATCAGTGAAACGTTCTAAGTATGACTACCATCTGTGGAATTTACCTTCAATTAGTTTTACACCTTAGCTCAGTCAGTAGCACGTCTGTCTACTAAACTGTAGCATTGGGGAAATGTGGATTTTCCCTTTAACACTGATGAATTAACGGCAGGGGGCTGGGTGTTGTGTCTGTCCTATATTTATGTTATTTTATAAGTCGTGTGCTGATATAGCCTGTAGGTTCAGAAATCGCACGTTAAATATCTTCAATAAATGAAAAAAAATCCAAGTTTTGTTTTCTATTACGCCCAGGCTACCTTAAGTTAGGAATGGTGGTAACTGACAGCTAGCAGAAGATATAAAAACTGTTAAAATAACTACATAATTAAAAACAAATTACTTGTTATTAAAGTTCTGATATTCAAAAGTGGTCTTGATAATCATTTGGTTTGGCGTATGGATAAATGAAGGCGTATCTGGTAGTTTTTGATGGCTAACAATTACCACCAATCTTATGGTGGATGGACTATATTATTCGGGGTGGAATATCTAAAATTAATCCCGCCCGGGGGCAAACTTTACCTCTGGCCACCCCTGTATAAAGGCTACTAAAACTACTTTAATATATTCATACGCCAAATCATGTAATCTACAGTTGTAACTAACGGCAGATAATAACAAAACCAGCGTGTATCATGAACGGAGACGCGGCGCTAAAAGTAAAATCAAACAAAATATACATATCAATACCCTTCAAATATGCCTAATGGTGACAATTTAGTAAAATGTTATCAATGTTGAGGGCCAAAAAAATGTTTAATATTCTATAACTTGTAAAATCGATTACGTTACAAGAGACAATAATATAATAATATAGTGATAATATTTACTCATCGAAGTTACAAGAAACTAGAACAGTGATATAAATATAAAAACATTTAACTATGGTAAATGGTACTCAGCTCTGCCAGCATTTGACCAAATATTGCTCCATATAACCTTAACATCAATATAACCACCAGCGAGGTAAAACACGTCTGAGCCCCATCGATAAGCCCCGCTGACTAAAGGAATTGCCTGGATACAGAGCTAGTTCTAAGCTCAGCCACGGACATGCCTTAGAAACTCGTGGAAGATAGTAAGTACTGCCATCCAGAAGGTTCCTAGCCACCCTGATCACATTACATTTCCATCTTTTCTATCTCTCATTGTATTACTTCCCCCCTTTCTGCCTTATTCCATTCTATGATGTTTCTAGCTGAGTTGCGGTTTGAATATAAACTGGTGATTTTCCCCTTATTCTTTACTCTTGTTTGGGTTCTCATTGAGGAGACGTCTGATTGTCTTGAAAAATGAAGCTTGTCGAAATTTTCTTTCGGCTTGTCTATTCTAAATTTATTGTTTCGGCGTAAATGTCTTTTTTTTATACTACATTTGTTTAATCATGAATTACTCTGAATTAGAATTAGTTTGCTTTCTTGAACCTTTCAAATCTTTTCTGCTAACGCTCAGACATTTCTTTTTCAGAATATGGATTCTGGCGGAAATTATACTTTGGCCTTGATTTATAATAATGTTCTTTAGGAATGACTCTAAATACTCGTACTAATTGTCAATATTTTAATATTAGTATTGCCCTATATTTCGTAAATATTTGGACATAGCACTTTCTGAGACTACCGTTTACATATTTATGATAATAATTTCGTAATTTTTGTTATCGATTGTCATTATTTGGCCCTCTTTTTTAAGGACTATATTATTATAGATCCTAGAATACATGATGACGTATAAGGTTAAATGTTGAGGAAAGAGTATGTCAACCTTTGCAGCATATTTTATTTTATATCAAAGGGAACTTGCTCAAATTAACTGCTGTTCATGAGTTTATATTTATTTAATATAATGTTTTCTATCTTTAAAGACGATAGTTTAGTAGTTCTCTGCATTAATATTTGTTTCTAGTTAAATGAATATATATTCATAGATTGGTAATCTGGTTATCGAAGCAATCTTTGTTTATTAAATATTTGTTTGATCTTTCTTAATTGTTTATTATGAGTTCCTATATATAAATATATTTTAATCGTTGTTATTTACATTTAAAGATCAGATAGATTAAATGAAGCACAGCTGGTTTCTGTAGTTTAACTGAAGATTTCTAAGTGCTTCTCTTGAGGGTTAACCGTAATAATTTTTTGAATTATACTAATTTAGATATCTTTTTGCAGTATTAAAGTTAATAATTATTTTTAAAACATAAATATTGTATTGTTTAAACTCCTATTATATTCATTTAAATAAATTATATTCTTATCATTCTCCTCTGGTTTATTTTTGTGTCATCCAGCCTAAAATTTACCGATGTAGTTACAATAATGAAAACTACCTCTTGGCCTTTAACTTCTACTCTTTTTTAAAGAACTCAGGTGTATATGTGAAGCTGTACGGCTGGATAAAATTCACATACACACACACACATGTACTGTGCAGTGTTAATATTGGTCACACTGCAATTATCTTGTTTTTTGTTGTTGTCATTTTGTATGTCCTCCCCCTGTCCCTTAAGGACGCAGGACGGGTACAAACTCTTTCTTCTTACCAAAATCTATTCATACCATATAAACATATATATCGTAGGTGTGAGCATGTGAGTGTATTATACTACTTTAGATTAGTATTAACGTCACTGGTTGATATATGTATATTTATAGGATTAATGTAAAAGATTTCAACAAAAAAGTAACAGGTGAGTTACTAGTGAAGGGAATGTTAAAATGCAATTAAGTTTTTTACCATCATAGTTAATTTAAACGAAAAATCCAAATAGCTCTGTAAACTGTAAACATTTTATAAGAATTTAAGAAGCCAATCATATATTATTTTACTTAAAAATGTATGTGATACTTTTTCTTTAAGCTTTTAAAGCTCTCTACTTTTGATATGACGAAATGACTGCCGGAAATTAGGATTTACATTAGGAAATTAAAAGTGGGGTTAGGTTGGCAAGAGGGGGACAGTAGTAGTAAATATCCTGTGTAACACATCCATCAATCGGTCGGTGACTTTTCTTCTACTGAACTA
>JBCFYV010009765.1:0-29083 GCA_039000515.1 Timema cristinae | reverse complement strand
TTAAACCTTAAAAATTATACGAAAATGGATAAAATAGAAAGTTGATATTATAACTCAAACTGTAATAATTGAAATAAATTAATGACTATTTAGAGTTATTTTAACATTATTAAAAAAAATGAAAAAAAATTTTAAATGATCAAATGTCGTTAAGAGAAAATTTAAAATTTTATCTATATTTGGGGGAATAACAACTAGGGAAAAAATTTCATTAGAATCTTAAAAGTCTACGGTTTTTTCATTGTTTCAATTGTTATGGAAAGCCCCTTTTGTTTAAAAAATACAAATATAAAACAAAAATAACTATACTAAAAGGAAAAAAAAAGGTAGGAACCCCCCCCAATTCTCTCTTTGGTATTTTTTTAAATTTTTGGTCTCTGTAAAATTCCCTGTGTGCTTTTTTCTGGCTGTTTAAAACCAGGGCCGACCACTCCACAACAAGCGGGGCCATCAGCCGCCATTTCTTCTAGAACGAGGGGTATCGCCTGAGCCGGACCAGCGGGGTTGGCCGATTGGGTGTCTGCGACATCGAAGCCCCCCCCCGGCAAATGTGGGTGAGCTCAATTTTAAACTATGTGAGGAGGTTATAAGATGGAGGGGGGCATGACTGACCAAGGTATGAACGGCAGGAAAGTGAATTTTCCCACTCCCCTCGCCTATCCTTCACCCCCCCCTCGCATTTCACAAAATGCAGAAAAAGGTCCTTTAGGGATATTTGGGCCGAAACCCCAGTAGCAGGGCGGGACATCCGCATTTTTTCCAATTTTTTTAGCAAATTTAACAGAGCTTCTTGTTTAATGCTGGCTTTTTGGGGAAGTTTTTGACTTTGTGTATCAAAAAAACGCGGGTTCTTAACTCATTTATTCCCCGTGCGATTTCAACCATTTAATTTGTAGGTCACTTATTGCCCTTTGCCCTTGGGTTTTATTGCCTGTAGGGTAAGAAAAAATTTGTGTGGGGGGTTTTATCGATTTCGACCCCCAATGAATCCCTGAAAACTTCGTGTTACATAACCGAAGCGGCCAAGTGCTCAATAGTGGTCGTCGGGGGCCCGGATATTTGCATTTTTTTTAGAAAAAGTCTCCCCCATTACTCGGGGCATTTTTGTGTTTACCAACAGGCCCGCACTGACAGGTTCTTTTTCCCTTGCTTCCACCTTGGAAAAACCGTGCCTCCGAGGGAGTATTTTGACCGCATGCGCCTAAATCTACGAAATCGCGCTCGAGGGTTTCCGACGCCCACCCCACCCAGATGCGCTCTCTTTGGGAGCGGTTCCGCTGATACTCGCCCGGGGAACGTTTCGAGAATGCGGGGCTAGAACCCTTTCCCGTGACCTCTCGCGTGTTAGTCCCCGGGTGTAAGGGGGTTAGGTCCATAAAAGACAGTGCAGGGCGGGAAACTGGTGAGGCCCCCCCATAACGGGTTTGGGGGTCGCGCCAATTGTCCTATCCCCACGCGTTCCCCCCCCTTGTAGGGTACTGGTGGGTAAAGAGAAGTGTTACTGTCTTTTAGCAGGGGGGCTATCTTTCCCTTTTTTTGGCAAGTTTTTGCGTAAGTTGGAGGGTAAAATTATTGACTACAATTGATCTCTCCAAAAAACCATGCATAGCTAACGGGAGAGTATTGTAGTAGACTCTCAAGTGATTTTCCCCGATTAAGATAGGTTATTTTTCATGGAGGCGTCCGTTTTTATTTTCCCGGACTACCTTTTGATATATTCTAGAAAATTTTTTTTTTCATACTCAGGTTAAATTGGGATTTAGGGCTTTAGAAATGTTTTCAACTTTGACCAATATACGTATTCCATTTTGGGTGTGGGAATAGTTCACCAGTATTTTCTTATTGATGACAAAGTGCGCAAAAAATCGTTTGGTAAACCAGTTCCCTAACCTCAGACAGAGGGGGAAATGTGACTTTTTTGCCGTCGACATTGTCCCCCTCGACCATTCCCCGTAATCAGGACCCTACCTTGTCGCCGCCTAACTGGAAATCTTCAGAAATTTTATCCATTTTTGGGGAAAAAAGGAGTTATTCGTCCCTCAAGTCACCATAGCCATCCGCATTCATCATCCCAGGAAAGGTCATGGGAAAGACTTTTTGTTGACTATAGAGGCTTAAAAAAAAAATTTGTTTTCGACCCCTCCCCCATGCCCAGCGTCGAGTTGCCTTCCAACATCTCGGTGGAGCCAAATATTACACCTTATTGATTTAAACCCCGTTTTTTCTTAAATGCGTGCTCCAGACCCTTCCAAGAAGACACCCCCTTTATCCCCCCTTGGCAGTCTACAAATTTCAATCGCGTCCCCTTGGTAATTAGCTGGGGGGGGTAGGCATTTCAGTGGGTACGGGGGCCACATTTGGCTGATTTAAATATGACTTTGTTTAAATTATTTGGATGATATTTTGCATCTACATAAAATCCTTTGAAGACCACTTGCTCATGGGGAAAATAGTATTGGGGGCCCCTGCGCGACGCGGGTTTTGACTGTTAACCCTAAAAGGGTCACCGGGGCCAAGGGAAAATCCCATCCTGGGTTTCATTTTTTCTGAAGGCAACCTCCTCGTTGCCCTGAAGGGGTCAACCTATCTTAGACTTTCCCTCCCCCTAAAAAACATCAAGTGTCCCCCTACGTTTTCTGGGTATGTGGCCTTTTTATGCGAATTAAAACCAAAATTTTTCGAGATTGCTTCCCCCTTGAAAAATTTGAAAAGGAAAGGAGCCACGTTTAGTGGGACAGCGCAGAATGAGGCTTTTTCGCGCTAACGCCACTTAGTTTCACCGGCCATCTGCGATGCCTGTTTCTTCTCCCCCTTTCAACTACCGTAACGCTTTTCGGTAGCATTGGGGAGCCGGTGCTCCCCCAACTGCCCCCTGAGGGGAGAGCCGAGTAGGTTGCTAGTAGGACGCTTACCCCGTGAAAGGAAAAACGGGTTTAAGGGAAAAAAAAATTTTAAGTTTCTGTTGGTTCGAAAAGTTCACGGATTCCCTTGACACGATTTTGACTTATTCACTGACAACGGGCCCTTTTGATTGGATGGGAACACCCAAAAACAATCGGGAAAATTGGTGGGTGGGTTTGGGAAACCCTATCCGAAAAACTTTACCCGCACCACTTTTCCCGGTAAAAAATATTGTTGCTGAGCTTTCTCGTTTCGAGGATAAAGCCCGTTGGTAACGATGGGGGAGGACTTTCTTTAAAATGCGTCTACAAACCATTCCGGAATCGTTCGTATCTTCAAGGTCACCAGTTGAAGATCAATTTTCGTGCAGGTCATAGATATTTAAAAAAAGGGTGAGAAAGTATAATTACGGTATCAAAAGGATTACTCTTTGTTGGGTTTAATGGTAGGCTTAATTTTTTTGTCCCTGAGAAACTCGGGCCCCGATTTACTTAAATATTTTCTGACTCCCTCCTTGGGGGAAAGTGGCGTCCTAAAAAAACCAGCGCAAGATACGAAGGAGTTTTCTGGCCCCCCCTTAACCGTGATTTTAAGGACTGGGTGCGCAAGTGTGAACCTTGCCAATTAAAAAGCCCGCTCGAACTCTAAAATTGGTTTCCACTGAGATATTCCCGCGAACCTTGGGAGAAAGTTTTTATAGATTTTTAGACCGTGACTCGGTCCACCCAAGGTAATAATCCATTTTTTTTGCAGGGACCCTTTTCTAAATTTGTTTATTCCACCCCCCTAAGGAATTGCAGCAATGCGATGCAACGCCTTTTGTAGACGTGTGGGGCGATTTTGGGGGACCCCGAGGGTCGTGGTAAGTGTAAGGGGCCGTGCTTCAGGTCCAGAGCTTTTGGGAGCTTTGTTTCCCCTGGGTAAAAACCCGTGACCACCACCCCTATAACCCATCCCTAACCATTAGAACTTTTTCAATGGGAATTTAAACTTTCCCCTGACGATCTTCCACACCAAATCATCCCGCTGGGATCAGGCCCTCGAGTCCTGAACGTCGCTTAACGCAGGGTCCAGGTCGAAAGGCCCCCCCTTCCTAAAATCCCCCCTCATGGGGATTTGAACCCCCCCTTTTTACCAACGGGGACTGAACCTGTTTGGGACGTGCTGGCGAGGCCTTTATAAGAAAGATGTGAGCTAGCGTTAAAAAAACCTCCAACGTTCTCAGGGGAAAGGTGGCTTGGGCTTATAACCGAGGACCATTCCCGTCTCATTTAAGCTTGGGGATAAGGTTGTGTGCAAGTGTTTTCCCCTCACTGGGCTCCGAAGGTCCTGGAAAAAATTATCCTTCAAGTGGAGTGGCCCCCCTGGTGTTTGGCAATTTTCCTCACCCCAAACGGGTTTGTTGAAGATCTATGACTCACTTGGTCGCAGGGCGCACGTAACCATTTAAAGTTGATATAATGCGTCAATTGGTCTCCGAAAATTTGGGGTGTCCCCCCTTTTGTTAAATCTAATAATTTTTTTTGGATTGGGTGTCACGAAACATAATTAATGTTTTTTTTACTTTTAATAACTTTTCCATACTTTTAACTTTAACTCTGAGGGGGGGCCCCCCCCACTTAAATTTTTAAAACCTCTTCTCCTTGCGAGTCGCAGTCCGGGGCTTTTGAAAAAATAAGTGTCAACTTGCTCCCTGAGCAAACAAATAAAACAGACTTTCTGAAGCACGGTGTGTGGGACATGTGAATGCGAACCCTTCTTGGACACCGCCTGTCTGCTCACTTCACATAGGGGCGCAGCCCAAGGGACAAGTTTTAAGGCCGGACTAATATGCACGCGTGGGGTGTTGCCTCCAAAAATACGGGTATGTGGTCGTATTTGGCCTCTGTGGAGGGCCCGGTTTGGGTAGGACTTCGATGCCAATGACTTTACATGGGGAAAAAATAACTCACAAATCGATTGTGGACAGGGTAAACCTGTGTATTATGGTTCTAAGGTAACTTCCTGGTTTCCTTCTGACCCCCCTCCCCCCCCCCCTACCACAGGGGTGAGTCTGTGCAAAAAATGAGCCGACCGGATGCGTGCCCCTTTAAATTCATGGTATGTGGGGGGCTTTCACTGCCACCGGCTCTTATGGACTGTGTGGAGAACCATGCGTGGAGTGGACTCATCGGGAGTTGGCCCGTTTCGGTAGGGGTAGCTGAGATACTTCATCCCAAACCCCTGGCCCTCTTCCAAGGCCCAATGTTTCTCCAACCTCTTCACTTCCGACCCACTGGATGTCGGGGGTGGCGCCCCCTCTTTCATTCCCCCAGATGGGGCTTCTTCATCTTCCCCCCAAGGGGAGATATTGTAACCTTTCACAACGAAACATTGATGATTGTAACCCATAATCTGTCCCTTTTTCTCGCAATGGAACCGATTTCACAACACAAGACCCCAAACTTTAAAACGGCAAAAAACCGACTGAGCGGCGCTCCCCCGTGGGCGGGGCGGGAGCCCCCCCCCCCACCTTTCCCCTTCATGGCGAAAACAAGTGAACATCGCCGTGCGCTTTCAACGGAACTTTGGGGATTTTTAGGGAAATTTTCACAGGTATGTGGCGTTGGCTTGTAACTCCAGGGGCCTGTGGACGCTTCAGATAATACCCCCCCTTATCCGTCCACTCGAAGCATATATCCTTCAGGGTATAAAATGTTGTGGTGCGAGGTTGGAACGCATATACCGGGCTTTTAGGGGGGAAGATTTACTTATAATGGGCTCGTCATAATTTAATCAAAATTTCTTTAGTTTAAAAAATCTTTATTTAAATCTTCCAAATTCAAATTTTTTGGGAAACTTCATAAAATTGAAGCTTTTATATTTTTATTTTTTAACAAATTTCTGACTGCGGGGTATTGGTAGCCCTCTTCCGACTATGGCTTTTAAAGGGGAACCCCATCGGGTTCTGGGTGTTTGTATTTCAGATCTCCGCTTCGCGAATATTCGCGCTCGGGGTGAAAATTTTTTTTTTAAAGGGGCCAATATAAATAGGGGTTAGTTTATGTTCTTTCTGCGAAAACAAAAAAGGGGGTAAAGGGGGGGCCGCAGCCATCTAAGAAAAAAAACGGGTGTTTTTAGTAATTTTTAATTTTATAACATGGGGTTGTTATTTTGTCGGGATAACCCCCGCTTTTTAATGTTTTTTAACCTGGTTTGTTAGTGGGTCAATATAGTTTATTGACGTAATATATATTTTTTTTGTGCATTGGTTGTTGGGAGAAAATATAGTTTATTGTTATTTTTGGCAATTATTAGTTGGGGGTTCTAAATAGTGGGACCGGGGGCCCCCTGACTCTTGAATCCCCCAAAAGGGGGGCCTAACTTTTTATTTACAAAAGGGTGGAGTTATTATTTGTTAGGTTAGCAACTCGTTTTTTTACTTTATGTTATTGAAAGCCTCTCGACGTTTTTAGTTAATATGGGGTCTTGATCCCTTGGGGGCTATGTAGAGCTTAGGCAGGCTTGCGTATTATTTGAGAATTGTAACGTTTAAAATTGTGGGGGGAGACCAATTTATCACCCCGGGGGCCCCCCTTACCTGTGTCTTTCTAGGGTTATTATAAGGCGGCTATTCCCTTTTTTGGTTGTATCCCCCTTCTGGCCGTGCATGTGTTTGTATTCATTCCCCCCATCGGGCGCATACGGCATTTTGGTATTTGAATCTTTAATGTTCCGTCCCCTTTGACTGTTTTAAATTTAAATGAAAAAAAATTTATAACTCTCTTGTTTCTACCTCGCCCAAAAAATTATTTTTTTGGGGATGGTAAAGGGAGAGTAGTTACTTTCAAAATAATTGGCAAAAGAGTGCTAAAAAATAAAATTAAAAAAAACTTAAAAAAAGATAATTTCGACCAAAAATTATTTACTTTTATCTTGATTTTTGAAGTCAGGGGACTTTAAAAGACTAAACACCATACTTTTTTACCAAATCTCTTCGAAAGGGTGAATTTGAGCTACTAAAAAACGCTTTTAAAATCGGGGTTTTTTATGTTTCCCTTTAAAAAATCATAGCCAAGCGGGTTCACAGCAATGCCACCTAAATTTACTAATGTCAACAGACGGGAGAGTGAAGTCTTTATTATTTTTGAAATTTTTAAGGTACAAATTATTAATCCTCTAAAATAATACCCCCTTCATCCCTAACCATTAATAGGTTTTTTACTTCATTCACCTTTTAAAACTATTCTTTTTTATCATTTTATTTCTAACGCCATTTTTTCTCCAATCTACTTAAAATTTTAAATTTCACCACCCAAATATTTCACTTTCCAAGGTAATCTCTTCTCATTTATCTCTCTTATAGTCAAATTCTTTTTTTCTTTTGTTTCTCCCATTGCTGTATCACACTTTAAAAAATTTCTTCTTTATCATTTTTTTTCCAAAAATTCTTTGATGTCTTCAAAAACGTAAAAAATCAAGTAAGTTGACCTACTTTTTTCTCCACCCAAACCACACACTATTTCCCTCACTAACATATCCGTAGCACTTTTTAAATTTCTCAATTTCGTACATGATGTGGCAAACGGTTCGAACAACATTTCCACATTTTTGTTCCAAAACAGTTAAAAACCCAAAAATTTTCAAAAAAAAATATCCATGGCCATTTCTAAAGTGGAAACGTAATTATTGCTAGTCATTTATACTTTTATAGTTTGTTTTAAAAAAGAGGGAAAATAAAATAGACCCCTTTCTTTTGAGGTTACCTGGCTCTCACATTAGCTTTGTTCAAAAACATCTCCTTAGCACCTACAATTAATCAGTTTTTCTTATATTCCCCCTTTCTGTACCCCAAATTTAACCCGGGATGACCCTCCCATACCACAACGCTCATGTAATTACTGCTGTATGCTTATTCACCACAAAAGTGCCTTCCTCTGCAAAAAATTTTAAATTTAAATTTATGGCATTTTTCTAGAAATGTGAGAAATGTACGAGCATTCTTGTAGGGGAAAGAGAGGGAAAACAAATTTCGTAAAAAACGAACTTCAATACACTCATAAATTCAAAGCACACTACCAACCCCCAACCTCCATTGCGGGGGCAATAAAAAGTTTAGTTTTTGTTCTTCTTGCATATAACCCCTTGAAGATTTTGGGGCCCAACCCAGGCCCCTCCTCCATCCCCCCTTAGCCACAAGCCTAATCTTTTGGCTTTTTAGTCCGCTTTTCATCACATTAAAATCATCATGAGTGAGGAAATTCTAACCCCTACGCGTCCATCCTTTTAATCTTTACTTTCTTCACCCTCATTCAAGATCTTAATTTCTTCATCTTTTCAATCTTCACCATTCTAATAATCTTACCCCCCACTTTATTACATTCATTAGTTTAATTCTTCTACCCTCCGCTTCCCCAACCTGTATCAGCTTTTGGATTGATCCTTCTTTCCTCGTCTTTTCAAATCCTTTCACATTAATTGAAAATTTTTTTAAAAAATTTAAATGTGTCCCACCACATTCTCTACATTCCTTCTCCACACCGGCTCTCTCGTAAGCGTACTTCCATTTTCATTCTTTTCACATTTATACCCAGAAAACTTGAAATTCCATAGGAGTTAAACCAAAAATTGTATTTTTCCAACGATACCGAACCCCAAAAATTAAATTTAAAAACCAATCCAATTATATCTAGGTGACAATATCATCAGTAATCGCCATGCTGTAATGTTCTCAGTCAATTATTTGGGTATTTATGGGGATATCCATTTTTTGATTAGACCTAAAGTATTTTTGTAGGTTACAAAATGGACATCTTTATTAGCACCGATAGTTTTTTGAAAAGATAAAACCATTAAAAAAATCCCCCCCTTAGACTGTGTTAAAAATTCATAACACAGTTTTGGGAAATTAATTTCTGCACATATAGCGTTTTTCATCGGCCCAACAATAGATATGAAAAATTTTTAAATCAATTTATGAGGATGTTTTGACTCAAACTTAAAATAGCGCAAATGCTACAATATTAAGCGTTTCTTGAATTTTACACAACGCACGAGGTTACTAACCCTATTCACACAGTTTTTTTTGTTAATGGGATCTAGCTGAATCTACGCAGTGATTTGGGGTCTAAACACAAAAATTGTTTAAAATTTACGCAGGAAATATTTTTAGCCCAAAAGAAATACGGTTTTTTATTCACCCTTGTTGCCAAAAGGGGATTTGATTTTTGGAGAATCTACCATTTTTGTATCAAAATATGAGCTCTTAGTAAAAATCATAGGGGGGGTTAGGAATAGACGTATCAATATGGCCCCCATGTATATTTACATCGGGCTTAATCGGCTCCAACTTCTTATAAATTAAAAGCATTTTTTAAATTTGAAGAAAATTTAATGACAACAAAAGTTTGCTATGCAAATTTCTATGTAACAGTAAGTTTTTGGGCTGCTTTTTTCTAAAACAAACCAAAAAAAAGGGTATTCCACCCTTACAGCATGCCTGATATCAACCAAAATAACAAGCACTAACACACACATTTTTTTATTTTGAATAAACTGATCATCTTGTTGTGTTACTGACATCAAAAAAGATTGCCATACGGGAAAAAACCCACTTGTCGGGCCAGTGAATGTCTTTCAAGATCCACATAACTCCTAAAATGGCTAAAAAGTCTAAAATTTATGTTTTTTAGACTTTACCCAAAGGGTTTTTAACCTTTCCTTGTCTTGCGAAACCCGTTTTATAACTGACCCAAATAAATCGGTGAGGTCGGTAAGCATAGCCATCCATCCCAAGTTCTTCTGCAAATCTGAAATTATTAAAAACCGTGTTTATTCTTGATGAGAAACTTGGTTCGGAATATGTCTGCAATCATGACATTTTTAGTGCACTAATTGAAAGCATTGTCTTCATCCAATATATATTAACTTTACCCAAAAGGGCATTGTATTTATCCTTTTCCCATTATTGTAAATGAAAGCAAAGGGGGAGACTTATTTAAAAATGAACTTTTCCTCAAAAACGTTGAGGTTTCTTTTGGATTTCTATGTTTTGATCATCACGCTTATATCACCCAAGAAGATATTCCATGTTTAAAATGTTCAAGATCCTTTATTTGGGTTTTAAACCACAACGAAACATGCTAAGATAAAATATATTAAACCAAGCATTTTTAAAACCAGTATAAAAAAAAAATATTCTGTGAGTTTTTAATACAAAATCCTTTTTTTGTAAATAAAATCTAGTCTTTTGAGCATAAATTTAAATTTGGTGTTTTTTGTGAAAAAAAAATTTTGTCATTTTTTTTTTGTTGACCCCAATTTTATTAAAATTAAATTGTAATGTGTTCCTAGTGAAATAGGAGCATATGCAAAATTTAGGAACGTCTTTTTGTTCAATATTTGAATATTATTTTTCGGAAATTTAAATTTAAAAAAATTGATCATGGAAAACCCTGAACTTTAAAAAAAAAAATTATATATCAGTATTTTAAAATTTAAAAGCCAAAGAAACGCTTAAATTTGGGTTTTTCTTTTTCAAAACCTTAATTATTTCCAAATGAAGAAGAAAATTTAAAAACACGATAGCGGCAAATTTAAATTTTCCCAAAATTTTCTTTTAAATAAAGAAAATTTTCAACCCAAAAGTTAATTAAGAAAAATTTTAAAAATTAATTGGTGAATAAAAATTTGGGGAAAAAATTTCTTTTAAAATATTTAAGTCTCCCGGTATTTTCATTGTACAATTGCAGGAATAGCCCTTTAGTTTTAAAAAAAAACAAAACAATAACATAAAAAGGGAAAAGAAACAAATAATTTAATTTTAAAGTTCAATTTTAACATTTATTTCAATCAAAAATCCCAAAGGAAAATACCGTAAGCAAAAGATTAAAGTCAAATAATTGGCTGAAAGATGCTGAAAAAAATTTATAAAATACATTAACAAAGATAAGTTTACGACCAAAAACAATTTACTTTATTCCTGGATGTTTGAAGTCAGTGGGACTTTTAAAGTCAAAAACACCATACTTTCCCAAAAATCTCTTCAAAAGGGATTTTGGAGCAAACTAAAAAAATTTTTTTTAAAATCGGGTATTTAAGTCTACATTACCAATCATGCCAAGTGGGCTTCCCACTCACACTGCACTGCCACCTAAACCAAAACACAGGAGAGGGAAGTCTGTTTTTTTCCTTTGTACAACGCCAATAAATTTTTAGCCCATAGGCCCGGGCCCTCCTCCATCCCCTAGGCATAAAGCCTATGCTTTTAGCTCTAGCCTGCTTGTCTTCACTTGAATAAGGGACTCAAACCTTTATTTAAAATTTAAACGTCAAATTCTCTCACCCCCAAAAACAATGTCCCTTTTATCCATAACCATTATTAGGTTTTCTTCTTTTTATTTTTTAAAAACATTCTCTTTTATCATGTTATGTTTCTAATCCCCATTTTTTTTTTCCAAAACTTTAAAAATTTCTAATTTATCCCCTCTATCATTCTTCACCATTCAAAGCAATCTTTTTTCCCCTTTAAACTCTCATTCATTAGTAAAAATTTTTTTATTCTTTTTTTCTCCATCTGCGTTCACACCTTTCAAAAATTTCTTCTTTACATTTCTTTTCCAAATTTTTGAGATGTCTTAAAAAAACGCAGAAAATATCAAGTAAGTTACCATATTTTTTCCTTCCCCACACCAGACCACGACACGTTTTTCCCCACTAACAATCCGTAGCACTTTAAAATTCTCAATTTCGTACATGATGTGGAAAAGGTTCTGCCCCAAACATTGTCCACATTTTTTCCCTTAACACAGTTTAAAACCCAAAAATTTTTTCAAAAAAAATTTCCCATGGCCATTTTCTAAAGTGTGTACGTAATTTTCAGTCTTTTTATATTTTTTATACTCTCTTTTAAAAAAGTAGAAATAAAAAAAATAATTTTTTTCCCTTTGAGGTTACTCGGCTCTCAAATTATCATTGTTTTAAAATTTCCATTAGCCCTATCATTTAATCAGATTTTTTAAAATTCCCTACTTTTTTCAAAGTTAACCGGGATGACACCTCCCAGTAACAAAAAACC
Organism: Timema cristinae; assembly: GCA_039000515.1. Taxonomy (NCBI): domain Eukaryota; kingdom Metazoa; phylum Arthropoda; class Insecta; order Phasmatodea; family Timematidae; genus Timema; species Timema cristinae. Next base: position 17,127 of record JBCFYV010009765.1, on the reverse strand, counting down.
CTCATGAATCTGCCCCTTTTACTTTTCACGATAATGGGCGCCATCCTCTGCCATTTAAAACATAAAGGGGGCTACTTATTATGGATTGTTCAGGAGTGGTATAGGAAAATTTAGGGTAAAGTACAAGCATTTTGGGGGGAAGAAGGCAAATTTTAAAAAAAACAAAGCCAATACACTCACGGGTTTAAAAAACTTTTATTTTTACACCCCAAAAAAACTTATGTTTTTTGACCATATGCCACTGGGGTGTAATATCAATAATAATGTAAATGCTGATTGTACAACAATTTGTATTCGCAAATGTATACTTTTGAGATAAAAATTTTTTTATAAAATTTTTGTTTACAAAACACTTTTTTTTAACTATACATTTTTAAATTGAAAAAATTTGAAAAAACAAAGACAATACAGGGAAACAAACCTAAACCGAGGTGGTATTTCGAATATATTTGAAAATAAAAGAGACAGGTTCTTTAAATAGTTAGATCGCTCCCCCCCAAAATTTTTTCCTTTCATATAAGGTTTTGATTATTGTATGGGGTTGACTTCTTCTATATTTAAATTTTTTACTTTCTCAGGGGAAAGAAAAAATATTTAACATTTTAAAAAATTCGCCCTTTGCATTATGTTAAATATTTATTTTATATACCTCTAAACCCCAAAAATGTTTTCTGTATAATTCTGTCTGTACCTCGCTGTGTCTGTATTTATTTGGTGCCAAAACCCAAAAATGGTTAGAATTTTGAACAAACTTGATATCTGGGGCTAAACCCTTTTTTATTTTTTAAATTCATTTTAAATTTTAGGGTTTGTTTTTAAATCTTTTTTAATTTTAAAAAATTTTTTTCACAAAAAATTGCTTTAAAATTTAATGTTGCAGAGTATTTACACGACAATTAAATTGTTTCCCTTTTTTTAAAGGGAAAAAAAAATTTTTTTTTAAGGATAGTTTACTAACGACAATTTTAAAAAAGTTAATGTTCCCCAAATTTGCTATGATTGGTTAAAAATGTATATCACGGAGTGTTTACAGATGAAAAAGGGGTGTTTTGTTTTTCAAAGCAAAATGGGTTCATGCTAGTGATATGACGTTATTGCTTTAATTTCAAATTTATTTGAAAATGGCTTTATCTTTTATTTAATTGGATATCTGGCAGGTTGAAAAATAATAAATATAAGCCCATAAAAGGGGAAAAGGGAAGTTTTCGAAAACTCCCTTTATTTGATTTACCCTAAGTATAATATTTAAAAAATTAATGTGTAAGCCTCCCTATAGGTAAATGTCAATAAACTTTTGTACCCCCCCTCAGGAAATTTAATTCCCACCTTAACTTATCAGTTGTTTTCCAAATAGTTTCCTTATTTATTTTGACTGTTTTTTCCCTTTAAATAGTATTATTTCTATTTGTTCCAAATTTATTTGACTCAATCCTTTTTATTCTGATCGTTTTTACGATTCGAATCGATACCCTCATTTTGTTCTGAACTCTTCCTTACAATTCCAATCTTTCCTTCTTGTTTTTTTTTCTGACTTTTTTGAATATTTATTCTGACTTTTCCCTTTTCATAACGATTCTTTCTTTTTTAATTTTGACTCTTCCAATTATTTACTCAAACTATTTTCGCTAGTTTATTCGCAATTGTACCTTTTTTAAAAATTAATACCCATGTATATTTAATAAAGTCGTTCAGCATAGGAATTGTTTTCTGATAGGTCTTTTACCCCCGGTAAAACTTTTATATAGTAGAATAGGGTATAAAAAATACCTTTAAGAGAGAAATTTTCCAAAGTGAATGGATAATTGACTCAAAAATATTAATTATTTTTACTTAATACTTTTTTATTCTTACTCATTTTTAAAATTTTTTCTGATTCAATACTAATCCATTCTGATCAAATTAAAAACTTTTTTCCCACTTTTCCTTTTTAAACTGACTTTTTCCTTTTTTTTTCCCTCTTTATTCTTTTTTATTCAGACTTTCCCTTATTTTATTTTTACCCTTTTGATTTAAAGAAATTCTTTTCCCCCTAATTTTTGTCTACTCTTTTCATTTAAATTCCTATGTCCTATCTATTACACTTCCTTAATTATTTAAACCGTACTTTTTTATTACCTCACAAATTTTTTTATTTAATTTTTTAATTGTTGATTATTTTATTCAGACTTTTTTTTAGTTAAAGAAAATCTATAATTATATTTTACCTATTAGTTTTCCCTTTCTATAACGTTGTTCTATATTTTACCAACTTGTGATATATGGCCAAATTTGAAAATACAACATGTGGTCATTCTTAAGTGTTAACAGAAACCTTTTTGAAAAACTTTATAATGAATACAATGCAATGTGGTTAAATCTTGCATCAGTCAAAGATAGGGGGGTAAATTTGCTTAAAATTATTTCATGGATACATTTAAATTTTTTTCCGCAAAAACCTCAGCGAGGAAAAATGTCCCCCAAGAATTTTGATCAGGGAAAGGGGTTCTGTATGATGCAAAATTTCTGGCACTTAAAGGGATGTTTTAGAAGCTAACTATAATTGAAAATTCAACTGTCATCTTTAGTTTTATTTAAAAGTTTTAAAAGACCGGTATGTGATTAAATATTTTTTTTAGAATTTGACTATTTACACTTAAAATCCTGAATGGTAAAAAAAACCTAGTACATATTTTTAATTCAGATAAATTACTATCAGAGTCAGATTTTTCTTTTTACCAAAAATAGTTTAACTTTTTAAACAATTTTATTGTGTAATAAGTGTAAAGTCTGCATAAACCAATAGAATGTATGCAGCGGAAACTTGGGCCTTTGGGTAAAGAGAAAAAAAAGTGAAAGGCCAGGAAAGAAGGTTTGAGGAGCAAGAGCGTCACCAGAAGAGATGGGATTAGGGTGGATGTAAGATCTAAGTTGGTGTACATAAATAGTAAAGAACAGGGTAATGGAAGGACATGTAAATTTGGATGGTAAGGGAGAGGATTCCCAAAAAGATTTTTGAATAATGTATGTTTTAAGAGACGACAACGAGGACCCAAAAACAAATGGAAGGAAAAGCGCAACAAATGTGCAAGTGAAGGAGCAGAGTGGAAGAGTAACGGGGGGAATGAGTCCCTTTTACAAAAAAAACCGCCCCAGGCTGAAAAAAGTTCCCTTTTGTTTTTGATAAATTGTTTCTCACCTTTTATTAAATTTTTTATTTGTTATTACTATTTCCCAAACATTCTTCTTAAAATACCCCAACTCATTCCTAATTTTTCAAACTAGTTTTTTTTCACTTACACCACATATATATGACTCATCCCTAAATTTTTTCCAAATCATTCCATTTTAAATATTTTGACTATTCTTTTTTAAAAATTTGACTCATCAGTTTTATTCTGACCCATCCTCTTTAATGTTCGTTCCTTATTTTTTCTGACTAAACTTATTCATTTGGGAATTTTAAATTATTTAATATTATTATTATTTTTTATTATATCATTATTTTTATTTTATTTTATTTTTGCACAGCGTCTTACTACCCCTTCGGGTTATACGCACATACGCAATGTGTAAGGGGGATGATTGTGAGATGAATAAGGGCCTACAGTTAAAAGTGGAATCCGAACCACGGTGAAGGCCTGGAATTCCCCACATTCACAAGATATCTTGTCAAAGGTGAAGGAAGTTTTTAAAAACAATAAAACTGTGCCGGGACCGAGGATTGAACCCCCGCCCCCAGAAAAGTCTGACACCACCCCTAACCACCGGCCACCCTCAATTTTTTATTCTTTTGATCCTTTATTGTTGTAATTTATACCTTTAAATTTTTATTAAATTTTTTAAAATAAGACAATCTTATTTTTCGGAATTGTTTTTAAAACATTTTGACTCAAAATTTTTTTTGCTCAATCTTTGCTATTTTTTCGCGCCTTTTTTTAAAATTTTTTGTTTTTCCCCCTACTATTTATTCAACAAATTTTTTATTATTTTTTTTCGCCTTAATAATCGATGAGTTCATTTTTAATTCCAACTAATTCAAACTATAATTTAATTTTTGACTTAATAATCCAAACTTTCCCCAATAAATTCTTAATAACCCCGACACTATAATTTTTTATTCCAACTAAATCCTCCCTTTTTTTTCGGTCTTGTCTTTCTTTATTAATTCCAAAACGTTTTTTATCTATTTTACCATTACTATTGTTTTAAGAGCCCTTTTAAGATATTCCAAAAATTTCCCCGTGTTACATGAGTTGACCGTATTCATTTAATTCTTTATTCCAACACATTCCTTTTTTTTTTATTTAATGACTCCGGGGGGTCCTATTTTCGATAATGCCACAGTATGTACTAGTAAGCGGAGAAGGTTTTTCGACCTGGTTTTTACTTGAATTTTCTTCTTGGGGTTGTTTTCTACTGAAGATGGTGAAATTTCCCTTTTAAAAAATGCCTGTTTGGAAGGTGTTTGAATAATAAGGGAAGGTCTGCATATATAAAATTTAAGGCCCAAATTTTTGGCGATTAAAATAATTAACCTCTCAGGCTCCTATCCATTGGTAAGCCTGAACGCTTCTCGCCTTTTCAAGGGGGCGTGAAGAGTGGGGTTTTATTGTCACAAAAATAAAAGAATCCTCAAAAACCCCCGAAGAACGACTTCCAAAGTATCTCTACCACCCTTGAGTGGGTTTCTAGAAAGGGGGCTGTTCTTGGAAGTGGATGATTCCCCGAAGAGGGTGATTCCAGGGGGTGGCTGGCTGACTGGAGGGGCTGAAAACACTGGAGGGGCTGAACACGGATGGGTGACTTTCTGGAGGTGGGGGGATTTCTGGAGGGGGCTGACGACTGGGGGGCGACTTTTTGGGGGGCTGCTTTCTGGAGGGGGGCTGACTAACTGGGGGGCTGACTTCCTGAAGGTGGCTGACTCCCTATTGGATTTACTTACCAAAGTTCATCTTGTAAAACTCAGACCTTCATTAAAAAATAACGAGTCTTTCTCGAATAAGATGTTTTCTTCATTGGAAAAGCTTTTGGGGCAACATTGGACTTGGAAAGCCCGTACTGAAGGAAAGGGAAAATTGTTGACCTGACACGGAAGGTGGACCCGACGACTGGGCGATCTTACAATGTTACCATGAAGGGGATTTTTCTGAGATGACGCACCCGTTTTTTAAGAGAAGAAAAGTCTTGTTGGCTTAATCCGAAGGTGGGGGACTTAACATGTTTTCTCAGTGGGTCTTTTGCTTGATAGGGAAAGGGGACTGACTTTCTACCTATACTTACCCTTCCCTTTTTAAATTTTTTCTTGTTCTTTTTTACATGGTGGGGGCCGGGCATTTCCCCTGGAAAAAAATGTTCACCCAACGGTTGAGTGGACTAGGCAGCCCCTCGTCCCCGGGACCCCGCGGGGTTTTGGGGCCCCCTTTTCGCTCACCACACCTGCAAAAAAACCAAACCAAACAAAATTATTTGGGAGGAAAAACTATTTAAGCGATGATAAAGATAAACTGCTTTTACAACTAATGGATTTTTATAAAAAAAGGGCCAAAAATTGGCTAGCAAAACTTTAATAATTTTTCTTAAAAAATAAAAAATAGAAAAAACTATTGGATTGGAGTTTTTGGAGAATTATTGAAAAAAATTTTCTACTAAAATCTTTTATACTTTGCTCAATTGAAAAGAATTGAAAACCAATTCATTCAAAAATGCCTAACTATAATGATTTCTTATTAAGGCAATAAACTACTCAATTTTTTATATTTTAAATTTAAAACAAATTCTAAACGTTTTTTTTAAAAAAACCCCCAATAAATTACGGTTTTTTTGGACTTGATGGTTTTTTATACTCACGATTTAAGAAAAAATTAAACACCAAAAAAGATTTATAATTTACTTAGAAAGATGACTTTTGAAAACAGTAAATTTTGGTTTACAAAAGGTATGCTTCCCTAAAAAACCACGTGTGTTTTCAAAAAAAAAAATTTTGCTCCATAAATAATGGTTAATATAATAAATATAAATAGACATACTCAAAAAAACAAAAGTTTCCATCTAAAAAGGAAAACAAAAATATTATCAACTTTCCCCCGCTTTACTCCACACTTATCTACCAACAAAAAACTTCAAAAAAATATTCGTACCCTATCAACCTATATTTTATCAAAACCCTATTAAATTCCCTCAACCTTCTCTTATTAACCCGTATTCACAACCACAACTATCTCCACATCAAAACCCGTATCAACATCCTACAACCAGTGTCCCGCCCTATCACCTTCCTTATTTTATCAAGGCTAGTAGCTTTTAATTTTTCACGAATAAAAAGGTTAAAAAAATGATTTTTTTAACAAGACGCACGAAAAAAAATGCAAATCTCCTGATCCTCCCATTTACGGATGCCAATTGGGGAAAAAAGGGGGAACAGTGTCTTGTAAGGGAAAAAAAAAATTAAATCTAAAGGTTTTGATGATTCCTATTTCTTTTGCTTATATTTGGCACAGCACACCTTCTTTGCGATGACGATAAAGAAAAAAAAAAATTATTTCTCATTAAAAAAATTGACTCTAACAAGCTTTCTCTGAAGGTATAAACCCTAAGGTTCGAAAGCCAGCATCTCCCTCGCGCCTAGCTTGTTTTTTATTATTCAACTCGACTCAGAGCCTTTTAACCAAAAAACGGGTTAGACCAAAGATAGCGAGGTTGTATTGACAACTTTCAATCTTTGAACCTGAAAAAATTTTTCGCACCCTTTTGGTTTAAAAAAAAAATTTTTTCACACGGAAACTCTTAATTGTTAAGGGTTCATTTTATGTTTTTCATTAGCACATAATCAACGTCCCTGCTTGAAATTTCCTTTCATCAGATCTTACTAAACTGTTTTCTTTGATTTATCACTTTTTGAGGAACAAATCATCATTGATATGCTTAGTTATTGGGAAAAAAACAATTCATTGAATGTGTTTAAAATTTACTTACAATAATGTGGTTCCCTCGTAAAATCACAAAGGCTTTCTATGTTTTCAGAGGAAAATTTATTTGTGTTGTTTCAAAGCCTTTTTATATGTAAAATAAATCATTTCTTTTACCTGTCTATGCTATGGGCGAAAGTCTATCTTCAGAAACTTAACTCATTTTTTTTTTAAATTTTTTCAATAATAGGTTTACTATACCCAATTATCAATAAACATTTTTCTTTTTCAAATCTTTTTTGGGGCTAAAAACCCTGGACGTAATGATTTTTAAAAATTTTTAGCCTTCACATCACATTAGACCATTTTCCCCAACCTTTCGCAAAACTCTGATCTGATTTTGACATTTATTTATTATACTTGTAACCCCCTAGTCCAACCCTACCCTTAAGCTTACTGTGAGGGGAGCATTAGTTTTTTAAGACCATTGCCTCTTCAAAAAACTTAACCCCCCAATAAAAGAGAATGGAATTTAATTAATTAGGCCAAAAAAAACTATTAAATAAATTTTAAAAAAAAAATATATTAAAATACATTTTCCAACAATTTTTTTTGAATTAAAAAAACTTTTTAAATAAAATAAATAGGAAATTAGAAATAATTAATAGGGCAGGAAACAAACAAAAACAAAAATTAAAAGGCAAAAACACACACCATTTAAAAAGTCATTATACTCGCTTAAAATATATTCAAACAGATCGGGAAATATCAAATAAAATTTAAATATAAAACAATGCCTTTAAAGCTAATAACTATTTAGGGGAGCACAAATGATCTTTACATTTCGATAATTAAAGAAAGGGAAGGGGCACCCGTTAAATTAAAAATTTCCAGTCGATACAGAAACCCCGAACTTTTCGCAGTTTAAAGTGATCAATGTGCCCTCCATTAACGGCAGAAAAGCTTCACACACTTTGTTTTTTACGGCGGGACGGACTCAACGAGGCTGTATTTTCTGCCTCACTCACAAAGATCGTGGGAAGTGTACAAATTTTGGGCTTTCCCCTAACCCAACATCAAGAAATCGTATGAGGTTCGTCCTGATTGAGCTGGCTATCTGCCCCACGACACATGTCGCCGGTCACGATAAACCACTTCCTTGATATTTTTGTTCTGTACAGCCCCCCGGAAATGGGCGGTTTTCCCCTCTTATGGAAAGAATTCGTTTGAAAAAACTTTTCAAATAAAGGCAGTGCCCAAAGGGAGGCATTCAAGGGTAGGAATGACCTTTGGCGATTTTCTATTAAAAATAAGGTGGTAAACCCTTTACCCTCAATATAGGAGAGAACACATTCACTTTGGGGGTTCTCTTACCCATAGTTTCTACATGTTTTAAAAAACTTTGGTAAGTAGATACAGTAACATTTAGTTACTAACAATTAATGGTATGTAAATACAGAAACATTGTTGTGTAGTAAAATTAATGGTAGTGAAATACAGATAACATTGTCTGGTATAACATCTTGATGGGGAAGTAAAAAAAGATAACATTGTGTGGTATAAAAAACTTTAGGTAAATGTAAATACAGAAACATACTCTGTGATGACAACTGATGAAATGTAAATAAAGATAACATTGTCTTTTTAGAAAATCTTTACACATAACAAATAATGATAAAAGAAACGATAACATTGTCTGTTAATAAAAAACTTATGGATTGTAAATACAACCATTGTTTTTTTATTTTATGATAATGTGATATAATATTATACATTTTTTTGCATAATCTTGTCATTCATTTTTGTCGAATTTTAAAATTGTTTGACATGTCTGACAGCACCTGTCTTAAAAAAAAAAAATTTTTTTAATTACTTTCGGTACTGCCACATTTAATTTTTAACTCAAATTTTTTTTTTAATTATTTTTTTGAGATAACAAATATCTCTTTATTTTTTTTGGGCCCAAATTTTTTCTTAAGGGAAATTTCCCTAGGCAAACCTTACATTGACTTCAAAAAAAATAAAAAAATTTTTAATTGTTTTAAAAAAATAAAAAATATAAATAGATAGAATGATTTTTTTCGTTTAAATTTTTTTTGGGATTATTCATTTTCAAAAACTTAATTTTTAAGTTAATGTTTGAAAGTTAGCAAAATTTAGTAAAAATCTAAATCCCTTATTATGCAAAATTTTTGATTACCTGGGGAAATTTGGGAACCAGGGGCCCGGTTGCGAAACGCCCCGGGGCACCCCCCCCACCCCCCCGCAAATCCACCGAAACCCCCTTTTGTTTTTTTGGTTTAAAATTTTTTAACTTAATTTTTTTTTCAAAACACAATTAATCTTTAATGGGCTCCTAAAAGAAAAAAAGATTAATATTGCTATGCGGGCAAAATTCAATAAACAATTTAATTTATAAAAAAAAAACACTCGAGTAATTCGGGGTTAGAAGAAACGATATAAAAAAAGATACCCCCAATATGGATTGGGGGGGGTATTACGTCATAGCTTAAAATTATTTAATTGGGGAAAATTGAATATTCACGTTAATACTTCTTTAAATTAAATAAATTATTAAGGAATTTTAGTAAAATTTTAAAATTAAAATGCCTAATATTAAAATGAAATCCCAAAAAAAAGCACAAATTTAAAAATTTTCCCTAATGGGGAAACGAAAGGGCCTTCCCAAAAGATTTAAGGAAATTATATGTCATTTTTAAATGATACTTCCCCAAAAAAAACAATATTTGTAAAGTTAAAAGTAATAAAAATTGTACTCTTATTTCATGTTTATTGAAAAAAAATTTTATAAGTTTTTTTTTTTACATTATGAAAATTATAAGCAGCGGGGGGGGAACTTATTTGTTGGGAAATGGGGTTTTGAATTAAAGACTTTTTTTATATTATCGAATACCCCCCCCTTTTTTCCAGGTGGAGTTTTGAGACCAAGGGGGGGCCAGGGGGGTTTTTTTAAAAAAAAGGGGGGGTTAAATTTGCCCTTTTTTTTTTGGGGGAAAAAAAAAAAAAAAAAAAAACCCCAACACCTTACATTTCGGGCCCCATATTTTAAAATTTTAAAAAATTTTTAAATAAAATTTTTTTAATTTTTTAAATTTTTATTTTGGGTCATTTAATTTTTAATTACTTTTTTTTTTTTTTTTTTAAAATATTTTTTTTTTTTTCTTTTAATTAAATTTTTAAAATAAAAATTAAAATATTTTTTATTAAAAAAATTACAAAAAATTTTAAAAATTTTTAAATTTTTAAAAAATTTTTTTTTTTGCCCCCCAATGCAAAAAAAAACCTCCTTTCCCGCACCCGGGAAACCTTTGGTTTCTCGAGCCCCACAACAATAAAAAGTGTAAAAAAAACGAACGGTTGAAAGCGCACCCCCCCTCGGGGGCTTATGGATAACGAAAATTTTCATTTTTTAAAAGAAGTCGAAAAACGGGGAAAACGAGGTTTGTTTTGGGCGGGGGGGGAGCTTTTTTTGTGGTTTTTTACAAAATGGATTTCCCCTTTCCTTACGCAAATGGGGGTTTTTACATCTAAAATTTAACAACATTATTCCAACCTTGGCGTAATTAAAATCAGGCTAAAACCCCCCAAAAAGGTTTGTAGACGTGGGTGAAAAAAAACCTTGAAAATTTACTTGAGGCTACTAAATTGCACTCCCTTACAGCAAGTTATTATTAAAAATAATATTTGTAACCCTATTTTTCAGCAATTTTCATTTTTAAAAATTTTTTTTAAAATTTTAAAACAAAAACCCGAAAACAATAAAAAACCATATTCATAAAAAAATTTTAATATTTAAATAAAGTAAAAAAAAAAAATGAATGATAAATTTTCAAGCCCAAATACAAAAAAAGGAAGAAAAAAGAAATTTTGGGATAGAAGGAACAATGTCATTTTCCCCCTCCCCATTTTTCTTTTTTTGGTGGTCATTACCATTTTTGGACCCGACACGTTGGTCGGGGAATTTTGTTTCTGTCGGGGGTTTTTTTTTCAAATTTAAAGAAAAAAAAAATACTTTTTTCCCTGTTTTAAAATGTTTTAATTTGGCCCATAAATATTTTTAACAAAAGGCAGCAAAAAAATCAAATGAATTAATTCTAAAAAAAACGAATGGTGTTTTTCAAAATTAGAGTAAATAAAATTTCGGGTTTTGTAAAAAAATACTTTTTTTAACTAGTAGTTTAAAAAATGTGAATTTTTACCCCTTTATTAAAAATTTTTTTACTTAAAAAATTTTTTTTTTATTAAGTTAAACTTTCATTTTTTAAATTGTTAATTTTTGTATTAGCCCTAATTTAATTTGCCTTAAGTGGATTAAAATCATATTTAAAGCAAATCCAGCCCCCTTTTTTACCATAAATTAAAGGTTTTAAATCTTAACTTTTTTTATCTTATAATAATACACTTTTTAAATGGCAATAAAAGTTGATTTTTTGAATTACCTTAAACCCCCCGCGGTATTAGTGGCAGTAAAAAAGGGAGACAGGGGAATCTAGAGAGGGTAACCTGAGATTCATATTTGCCTTTTTCCCTAATTTGAAATTGCAAAACTCAGAATGTTATTCCTTTTTAGTTTATTTTTCCTGTTAAAATAATCGTTTCAGTTAGTATTTACAAGCCCCCTTCCCTGTTCGTCTTTTTGTACCATTAAAAAAATTTTTTCAAAATTAAAAATTAAATTAATATCATGAATGTGACAATCCGGGGATGCGCATGACGGCCTAAGAAAAAAATTTGGGTTTTTCGGTTGGAAAATAAATTTTTAAAAAAATAAGGTTAATTTTTTAAAAAAAAAAATAGTAAAACAGTTTTAATTTTTGGACAGAGGTAAAAATTAAAAATAAAATGGGTTAAGGTTTTGTGGCTATAATTAAATGCCCACTCAATATTTAATAGTAAAATTATTGAAAATTAATATTTTTATTACCCATTAAAATTCGGCAAAGGTAAAAAAAAAAAATAAAAATTTTTGAATGAATTAATTCACTTCCAACTAAAAGTTAAATTTTTGAAACCCCCTTTCTTATTTTTATTTTATTTTCTAAAAAGTTACATTTTCTTTCCCCGGCGCCTTAACCCCCTTTCCCTTTGATTTTTTGAGTCACCAAAAGGGGGGGTTTTTTTTCGTAATGGTTCACGTTTTTGGGGAAATAAAATTTGAGTGGCCTCAAGAAATAGGGGTTAATGAGGTGGGGAAAAAAGAAAGTCAAAAAAGGGGAAGGGGATGGAGTTTGGGTGGAAAAATCTTGGATTGGATGGGGTACTTTTTAGTTTGGAATAGGTTTTTTTTTCCTAAGTCATAGAGTAAATTTTAAATTCATGGTGAATTATTAAAAAAAACTACACTTAGTTTCGGGAGATACAAGTTCAAGGGAATGCGGGGTTTGGGAAAGAGATACCTAAGAAATTTTGTAGAAAGTTTCCTCTTTTTAAAATTTCGTCTAATGCTTTTCATCTTTTTTTATGATCCCGCCGCATAAAAAACCCCAGATTTCCCGGATTTGAAATTTTGAAATATTTTTATTTTAATTATTAGAACAACATTTCCCCCATTTAAAAAAATAGTTTTTGAAAACTTTGATTATTATAAAAGTTGTGTTTTTGTGGTAAAAAGTTTAATGTGGGTTTTTTTGATGGTAAAAGGCAGGGGAAACAAAAAAAACAATAAGTTTTCTTTCCTAACCCCAAAGGGAAATTTAATTAAAAAAAACAAAAATGTTAATTATCACAACTTTTTTGGGGGGGGTTTTTTTTCAATTGGTCGAAAACTATTCCGGTCCCAAACAAACTTGGGTTCACAAATTTTCAATAATAACTGTAAATTATTTTTAAATTGGGGGGGGGGGGAATGTCCCCCCCCGGTGTGTGTCCCGGGAAATTGCCCCTGTATCCCCCCCTAGATGCAACCGGGTTTTAAAGATAAAAAAATTTTTTTTTTTCCCTTTTAAATAGGGGAAATTTTATATATATGGAGTGACGATTTTTTTTTTTCCCCTATTTTATAACCCCGGATTTAGTACCTTTTATCCAAAACAAAAAAAATGCTTTATCAAAGCCGTTTTTACCTTAGCCTGTCAGATATCCCCAATATTGTGAAAAAAATCTCCCAGACAGTTCTGTATCGAATGCACTGAACACTTTTTAAAAGTGCTTTTTAAATTTGAAAATTCACTTTTTTTTGATAATATAATTTCTCAATTGCACTATTATTTATAAAAAAAGAATTTTTTTTAAATTTTAGGGGAAAAAATTTTCTTTTAAAAGGGGGTTTTTTTTAAAGGGTTTTGTTTTTTTAAGAGGGGGGTTTTTGGGGGTTCAAGCCCCAAAAATTTTAAAATTTTTAAATTTGAAGTTTAAAAAGAGGGCCTTTGTATAAACTTCTAAAATATTATTTTTCAAAAAATTATATGGAAGAACCCCCTAAAAGCTTCTAAATGATTTTAATTTCAATAAATTCCAAAAAAAAAAATTTTAAATGGCCCCCAAAGGCTTTTCCTTTTTTAAAAAAAAATAACTTGGGGGGCCCTCAATTAGCACTGTGGCCCCCAAAATTTTTTAAAATTTTTGGTGGAAGATACTTAAGATTTTTTTGTGGTAAAAGTTTTGAAGAAGAAAGAATCAAGCGTGGAAAACCCAAAATTTAAAGACATCAACACCCTTTTAAAAAATTTTGGGGTGCGGACCACTTAAAATAATTAAGGGAACTAATTATATTTTTTTAAATTTTAAAAAATTCTTGCCATATAGACAGCCCCTAAATTCGAACATAATGTTTATCTCCAAAAAGTTTTTTCAACCAAAAAATGTTTGATATTTATCCTTAAATTTATTTTGGGAAAAATCATCATTTTTTTTAACCCAAGCCCATAACCCACATACCAATTTTTGGCAAATTAATTTTTAATTCCCCTTACATCTTTACAAAGCCCTAAATTATGGGAAAAAGGAAAACTTTTTAAAGGAACTGAAAAACCGAGAATTTTTAAATTAAAAAAAAGTAGCTCGATATTTTATGTCAAAGAACATTTCAATGTCAAGGTTTCCTTTTAAAATATTTTTTTCATAAAACACCCCTTAATAACTTTTGCTGTTGAAAAAATTTTTTGAAAGTTTTTTTTTAATTTGTACTTTTCGGTATTTTAAAAATATTTTTGGGCCTCAATGATTAAAAAATATGGATTTTGCCATTTGCAATAGCAATTTTAAACTTAAAAAATCTAAATAAGAAAACGTTTCATTTAAAAAAAGTTTAATCATAAAACCCCAAAAAATTTAATTTTTAAATAAACGAAATTGAGGAAAAAAATAAATGTGAACTAAATTTCTTTTGGAAAAAAGAAGTTGTGAGTAGAAAACCCCCTTTCACCAAAATTAAAGTTGTTGAAACCAATGCAGTAAAAAAAAATTGGATGTTCCCTTTTTCTTTTAACCAAAAGAGATGTTTACATAAAAATTTTCAATGTCCAACAATTATTTAAAATTTTTTTAAAAAGGGGTCTAAAAAACAAAAATTATTTTAAAAAAAAAAATCTTAACAATTTTTTTAAACGTTTTTTGGGCGAGGCATTACAACAAACTCCCAAGTCCCCTTTAAAAAGGTTTTTTTTTTGCTATCAATAACAAAAATTACTACTTAATATATATATATATATTTTATTTAAAAAATATATATAAATTTTTATTTTAATGCCAAAAAAAAAACAGAAAAAATGTGATTTTTTTTTCTAGTATTTATACTTTTCCAAATAGTTTTTAAAAATTTTTAAAAATTTTTGGGGTCCCAAAAAAATGAAAATTTTTTTTTTTTTTTCGTACCCCCTTTTTTTTTTTCCCTTTTTTGTCAAAAAAAAATTTAAATAAATTTTTAGTAATTTTTGGGCCCCGGCAACCCTGCCCCACTTTTTTTCTAAAAAATGTCAGTCAGAAGTGTACTTAGCGAGCGAACGCGACGCAATGTCTTGGGACCCAACAGGGAAATGGTAAATAAAACAAAAAAAATAAAGGAAGGGGTTTTTGGAATCTTTGACGGAATTGCAAACCGTGAACATGTCAAGCATTTACTCAGGACGGCCCCTCTCTGTCAATGTGCTTATATTCCAAATTGTTTAATTAGTAAAAAGTTTGTTGGTTTTTAATCAGTGAACGAACAGGCAGTGGGGAAATTTTGTAATCAGAAAAAAATGATATTTTTTAAAAGGTAATATAAGAATCAAAAAACGGGTTCTAAATTCCGTTAAGGACAAGTTCTCGCATTTTGTTTTACAATTTCGAGACGTGAATTTAAGTGTTAATAAAGTGCAAATCTCGCTATTGCGAATGTATTTTTTTTTGGGGAAAAGGCCGCATCTCCCAAAATTTTTGCCAATTTTGCGAGAAAGCTTGTTAATGTGTATAAATTTTGGGAGAGACTTACAAAAAAAAGAAAAAGAAATTACAAGACGTATTAAGCGGCGACAACAATAATTTGAAATTTAAAATTTAGAAAATTTGTTCAACATTGCCAGTGATGCACTTAAATTTAAATTAAAATAGAGGAAGATAGGTGTTTTTGCAGCCCCAAAAGAGAGGGGGCTGACCCGGTCACTTGGGGGAGTGGAAAAAAAATCGGGCCCAAAAAAAGGGGAAAAGGGGCGTGACTTCGAGTGTCAAAGAAGACAACGGGATAAAATATGTTTCCGTTAACATCCTGGGCATAAAACAAACCCATTGCAAGAAGATTCCTCTTAAATTCTAGTAAAAATAAGATTCAGAAGATTTCCCAAACTGATCGAAAGCTAAAAAATGGGCAAGAAAACAGTATTGAAAAAAGATTTATTACTCCAAATTTTGTTGCTGCTTTAGACGGGTGTCATTAAAGTATGCGGATTCTGTGTTTATTCTTGAAGTAATTGATGCACTTGGTTTTAACATTGACAATTTCCGATAATAAGTCTTAATTCAAAGAATCCTAACAGAAAAAGGGAAAGGGAAACGTGGGGAAAAACATAAAAATTTATTTTCAAAACGTGTACCGGATGTAGTGACCTTACTTTGGGATAGCAAACTGTCGCCTGCTTTGAGGCTCAAAAAATCAAAAGAAGAACGCTTGCCTATTTTATTTCATTTGGGACAAAATAACAACTCATTGCTGTGCTGAGCTGGATAATTCCCCTCAGGCAAAGAACATGCGCAGGCTATTTGGAAGGCGTTTTAGATTTTTTATCTCGAAAACAAGGTCAAATTCTCTGTTGTGGATTAGGGTTTCGAAACAGGTCGTTTTAATGGTGTTTGTACGCCCCTCGAGCAAAAATTTGGGGGGGAAAAAAATGCTTTTTTTAATTCCGCCATCAGATACGACTGGTTTTAAAAGGGCCCATTTTCGATCTGAAAATTAAAAAGTGAAACAACCCCTGTTTTCCCACTTTTAAAAAAGCAAAAGGGAAAATTTGGAAAAATTTTCTTTTCCACTAAAATACAGTGCTATAGAGAAACATGGAATGTTCAGAACCGTACCAAAATTGAAAATTTGCTGGACTTTTCCGAGATAAAATTTAAAAAAATTGTTATGGTCAGAGGACTTTCGAGAGTTGATTAAAATTTTTCTATGGTGTTTATGGTGGGAGGGAAAAAAAAAAAATTAAAATCAGCCCCCCGGGTGCCATGCACCAAGGGGGTGGATGGCCCGAGCGATTTCTCCCTAAAACTATGTTATTTAGTTCTAGCTGAAATTAAACACCCAAAGGGTAGAAGAACTGTTAGGTTGTTGTTTATCGTAACAATCTATGTTAAAACCCGGTTCAAGCATTTTGGGAGTTAAAGCACCCTACAAAGATTTTTGCTTTTTTAAATCTTTGAAAGCTTACGAAAATGTTTTTAAGAAAATATCTCGAAAGCTGCTTTACAGAAATTTCTCCAGCTTTATGGTATTTGACGATGAATAGCTATTAGATTTTTGATGATGATGTGGCGAAGAAAAAAATATTTAAAAAAAGGGGGCAAATTTTTCATAGAGAAAAATTTTTCGTCCCCTGAGAAAAAAAACTTCCATGAAAGGAAGAATTTTGGGTTTATTGTTGGGGAGTTTGATCATTGTTTTTGTAATTGTTTATTTAGTTATTTATTTATATCCGCAATTTTTTAATTTTTTTACAGAAAAAAAATCGATGATTTCATATCGTCAAAAGCATTTCATTGTTTTTAGACTCAAAATTGATATAGTTTTTAACGGAGTCCCCCTTCATGGGAG
>JBCFYV010009762.1:0-22933 GCA_039000515.1 Timema cristinae | reverse complement strand
AACGTGCAGGTCTAATAGACTTGGCTATATACAATTAAATGTTGAGAGAAGTAGGTCAACAAGCAGGTCTAGGGACTCCTGGCTCTATTCCAGTAGGGGTTGAGATATAATGGGTCAACTAGCTGGTCTAAGACCATGGTTCCCACACCTTTAAGAACTAAGTAGCCCCTGCACTAGAAAAAATACATTTTGTAACTTTTATAAAATGTTTTACACTAATATTATGAACATTCAATAACGACAGTTAAATGTTACAAGTTTAAACGTATAAGTCTAACGAAAATAATAACATGTTCTGGATGCATCTTTGGCAAATAGCCTATATTCAGATTTGAATAAAATTGTCAATCCTACTGATTGGTGCTATTTTATACGAGTAGTGTGACAAACAAATAAATAATATTCTAAAATAGCCTTGCGTAGCCTGAAATAACTATGGCGGATCCCAAGGGTTCCTCAAAGCGTAAATTGAAAAACGCGGCTTTAGGAGACTCCTGTCTCTTTACGATCAAGTGTTGAAAAGAGGTCAACTAACAGGACTAGGGACCCCTGCGTCTATACCAGTAAGTGTTGAGATGAGGTCAACTAACAGGATTAGATAGAGGCGAGTGCGGGTTTTTACCAGCGTAGTGTGTCTTGTCAGATAACGTCACACACGCCTCGAGACAGGGTCGCCCTTAGTGTGTGCGAAAGATGCGGTCACACAGGTGCCCCACGATTTGGGGGGCCCAAGCCTGCTGATGGGACACAGGGAAAAAACTAGTTGTGATAGAAAATTTTTGCTTTCCTGCTTGCATATTAGCCTCCCTGTTTAAGTGAATTATCAGAGAGTCATGTTAGCATTTTGTTTGTTTTGCTTCACCTTGCACGTTTATTGTTCTGAAGAGATTAGGTTTTGCTGCAAATAATATAATCAGTGCGGAAGCTGTGTCCTTGACAATAGTAACGGGACCCTACCCTGCCCAACTCTCGGAACAAGGGGGCTGTAGCCATTGCTCGAATTGGGCTAGAACACCGGTTCCGGTTGATACAACAAAAGTTTAAAGCGTTCCACCTGCACACTAGTGTAGTTTTATAAAAAGCTACAACGTTTAAAATTCAAGAAAAACCTGGACACTTAATTACTTCGAGTTATATTCCACCCCAACTACAAGTGTATAATGTCTAAAAACTCCCCGATGCCCCATTCTTTTGTGTACGTACCAAACTGGCTATCAACCACGGACACAACCGACTAACGCAAACGTGTTGTTTGGACTGAGAGGCGTGAGATGAGGCGTGTCAACATCATTGTGTTCGCTAAGGACGCCGGGAAAAAATGAAGTAAAACGTTTCCGGCGCTAGATCGTGGTATGTGACAATAAAACTGTTCTGGATCTTTCCAGGGCCTTCTCGTCACATGTTCCCCCGTCTACTATTACCCCTTCCCTCTCTTTTGTCTCTATGTTTTCGTCTTGTGTTGTGTTATCCCCTACTCCCCCCCCCCCCACACACACACACACTCCCTGAGCAACGGATATCGAATAAATACCGCCAGGAGATCAGAGTAAAAGACACTATTGGCAGTATATCCATCTTGGGCACGTACACGTGTTCCCAAAACAAAATGTAAGGTTCAAATTAAGGTACGGCATTTGTTAGCCTAAATTCTCTTTCGGGTTTAGATTGTTATAAATGTTCAGAGTCCTTCAGACTTATAATAAATGTTCAGAGACCTTCAGACTTATTATAAATGTTCAGAGTACTTCAGACTTATTATAAATGTTCAGAGTCTTTCAGACTTATTATAAATGTTCAAAGTCTAGACTTATAATAAGTGTTCAGAGTCCTTCAGACGTAATAAATGTTCAAATTCCCTTTATAAGGAATAGTGTGTTAAGAGTTCAGAGTCCTTTTTCAAGGAAAGATTTGACAATATTCAGAGTCCTTTTTTAAGGAAATATTTGTCAATATTCAGAGTCCTTCCAACTTCTATTAAACATTAAGAGACAGTCCAACTTGTGGAAGTTGTAGTAAATATTAAGATTCCTTTTATAAGGAATAATATGTTATGTATTCAGAGTCCTTTTCAGGGAAAGATTTGACAACTATTCAGAGTCCTTAATATGGAAAGATATGTTACGCATTTAGTCATTTTATAATGAATTGTATGTTATGTATTCAGAGACCTTTTACAAGGAAATATTTGGAAAATATTCAGTCCTTCCGATTTATATTAAATATTAAGAGTCCGTCCAACTTATGAAAATTATAGTAAATATTCAGAGTCCTTTCATAAGGAATAGCATGTTAAATATCCAGAGTCCTTACTAAGGAAAGTATGTTATATATTCAGATTTCTTTTTTAGTCATTCTGACTTATAAATAAAATTAATAATATTGTAAGGTAAATACCTAAGATGTTTTCTATGGATAAAACATATATATATATATATATATATATATATATATATATATATATATATATATATATATATATAGTTAATCAATAAAACTTGTACGTATCTATTTAACTCTTGACATGTTGACTTCTACTCTTATTTAACTAAATATTCTCACCTTCCTGGAAATATTCTTTAATCCTTTGTATTGTTGGTAGCGCAATCATGCCGAGTGGGTTCGGTGGAAACATGATTGTATATATTATATAATAATATATACGTTTGAGTGTCCTATGTGCTCACTCTGCATTTATTCTCCCCTTGTTTTATAATTTTATAGCTTTGTATGCCTGCCTTTGCCCTGGAGGACGGAAAGGGGCTACACTAGAATGCTACTTTTTCGTTCTTCCTATCGTTTTCCAAAGGAATCTCTATTCTAGTTTGAACGAACTCAGATCCTACTACGTATCTGTATAATGTTTTGGATTTTGAACGAACCTAGATGCTACTACTCTTCTGTATAGTTTGTTGTATTTTGTATTTTACTGGGTTTTCCAGAAGTTTGTTTCACAACAAAATCGACGATTTCTATAACAAGACAATTACTTCAACACAAATATTTTACAGCTGATATTAATCTTTCACCTCCCCTTTTGTAGCCTCTATTGTGGCCTGTGGGGATTATTTTTGGAATTTTTCATAACAATGTAAAAGAAAGATTTATTCAAATTTTCTGGTGCCATGTTTTGCCTCTTTTGTAGCAACATTTTTAAGGATGAAACGCCTTTTTACTTCACAAGAAGTGATTGGGGAATGTTTTAGCATGCATATTTATCTCATTGTAATTCATTTAACTTTAGTCTAGTATTTTCCTCACAAATGATAGGTATCCTTCACATATTTCAATGTTTCAAGTGTTTTTTTTCACGAGAATGAAAGAGATTTGAAACAACAATGGCAAAGTACCTATGAAAAAAAGGGACAAAATAAAATAAATACTAAGAATGTAAAATATATGCTAGTATTTATTTTAATTAAAATAAAAAATTGAAATGCATTAATATTCATAAAATATGTAAACTACATAAAATATGCGAAATATGCAGAAACAAATGTTTTACATATGAATTTTTTTTATGAAATGTGCAAAAGAATAGGTTCTGCATGGTATAAGTAGCTCATTCCAAAATTGCTTTCTAATTCTAACATTCCCAACCAAACACGTAGGTTTACTAAATACTTTTAAGAAAATAAGAGTGGCCTGGTGGTCTAGGGGTAGGGTGTCAGACTTATGTCCTGGGGGTCCGGGGTTCAATCCGCGCTCCCAGCACAGATTTGTCTGATTGCCAAACCCTTCCTTCACCTCTGGCAAGACGTGTATTAATCACAACTTGTGAATGTGTAGAAATCAGGCCTCCACCGTGGTTCGGATCCCGCGTTAAACTGTAGGTCCTCCATTTCATATAATCACCCTACTACTATACATTAGCGTGTGTATAAGCCGAACGGGTAGTAAGATACGGTACTAATAATAAGAAGAAAATAAGTGTCATTATAAACTGAGATATATACAGTGTGCAGATGATAAAAATTAGAATAAAAATATGTTTTTCTTAAAAATATCTGACGAGTTTGATGAAAATAGACGTGTGTAGGAAACCGTAGCTTGTAATGTACATTTTGTTACCAGTTTCATGCAAAGAAAGATCATTATGGTGGCAAGTTCTAACAACAATATTGTCAGGAATAAAATTAATTTAATTCCGTTTCCTATAATTAAATATTGATTATTAAATTGTAAACAACACATTGCCTCATTAGAATAATTCTAATTATTAAATATCTCCTGTTTTAATTTTAAGTATATTACATGAGTAGCTTTTCTAAAACACATAATGCGCTATGTATTCGGAGATGCTACAGAGCTATATTGCTCATGCACAAACCTTCATCATGTTCTTATTATTAAAATGAACTGGCTAATTGGTATACAGAAAATATAATCCCATAGCATAGGTACTTAGGTTTTAGACTAGTGCCTACCTACATAGTTAAATATTGGATATTGTTTTTCTGTGGCAGTGTTTGTACCTTTCGTTTCAATAATCAATATAACTCAATACTAATTGTAATTATCAATGAATTAGATTAGTATAGTAAACTGCAATTCAATTAAACTGGCATGGCTTAGCATGCAACTTATTGAAGTGTGTATAGACAATGCAATAGGTTCTGTCACTGTAATGGTTTCATGCTGTAAAATATACTAGGGAATTATTGATTGTTAGTTGTCACCGTTCGGGTTGTTAAAATTTTCCAATTCGAGCACTGGTTGTAAATTACTAACTTGTATGAACTAGGGGACAAACAAATTTTGAACGCGTTAAACGATTTAATCCAAACATAGCACAATTGTTCTTTGTACCTTTATGCATATTAATTTCATTGGAGAAGAAAATCTAACAAATGTTTGGAAAAAATCAACTATTAGTATATATGCATAAAAACATGGCTTTTGAAATAGGTTATTAAATGTATTTACCTTTAAAGGGATTTTCCGATACCTTATATGGCAGAAAATTAATATATAACCTAGGTATGTGCAAAATACTGTCATAACGCTAAATAAAGATAAAGTTTTGTAATATTTCTTTTTTATATCACTTAGATGGCCGTGGGGTCTAAGGCATCATTCTCGCACTAGACTGGCTGTCGATGACGGAGAGGTCAGGGTTCGATTCCAGTCGGGTGCACTGAGAGTGGTTTTATCCTAAATGGTTTTTCACTCTTTGTCCACGTGAATACGGGTGCACTTTATATAAATTCAACCATACTTATCCATTATCCATTAGCGTAATTAGTACATAAGTGTATAGCCTGAACGGGTAGAAATACGTGGTACTTAAAAAGTGTTTCGGGGGAGGGGGTGTCAGATAACTGGGGGCCCCGCGTCTGCTAAGGGTGAGCCTGCCTTGAGACTCCGGAAGAAAAATATAGAGGCCTCGGGACTCTGGCGGGACCCTTGGGAAAGTTCAACAACCAGTACCTTCTGACCGAGAGCCAGATGTCCCATCGGTTCCACAAATGTGCGATGTTCCGCCTTCCTTTACCTATCTCAGCACTGCGTGTGTATTCCCCTCTATCTGTCTCTAGGATCACGTGACGTCGTTTGAGGACTATAAATTTGTATGTTTCGGCTATTTGGGTACTCATAATAACCACCATCAATTGCACGGGCGGATTTAGAATTATTTCATTGGGAGGGGGGCACCAAGTGTGAAGTGGAATACCACGCAGTGGAGCGGGGATCCGCCCCCCCACCCCTCCATACCCTGGGAAATGTTGTAAAATTTAAATCTTAAGAGTTGTATCTTTAATTCATACTGGGCTTAAGGAACTAAGATATAAAATAATAAATATGTTTAAAATTTAGTGGAATTCATTGGTGTTTTTCAGTTAATTCAATCAAATCTGACATATTTTATTACATCATATTGTCTCTATTATTGAAAATAATGCCACCAACAATGGATAGGCCAATTGTGGTGTGTGTAGGGCGACATCAAAAAGATATATCACATATCATGTTAATCCTCGCACAATACATTAATGATATTATGTTCGTAACAGGCGCATTTGAGAATAAAACTGAACTAGTTTTGTTTTGTATTTAAAAGGAAGGTTGCAGAAAGATATATTTTGTGCTTTCTATCAAATATGTCCAACACTTCTTCAGTCTTCATTGTGGACGCGATGTCCTGGTGGATGTGCAGCGAACCAACCTATTTAGGCGATCTTCTATCACTGTATAGGGTAGATAGGTCTTATGACGACGCAGGGTCGTAAAGGAGCGCTTAGCTGTGCTCGTTGTGACAAGCAATGTACACAGGAGATGAAACAAAACTCTTATGTTTGGTAGAGTAGACGCTATTTTGTAGCCTACTGAAGGAAAATTAGCAAACTTGTCTGAAGAGTTTGATCTCCACGCCTGCTTCCAGGTTTGTATCTCTCATTTCAGAGCTGATAAACAGCGCAAATCATCCTTGTATAGTTAAGCTCCTTGCATAGCTAAAAATTCAAAAACAGTCACTGAATTCTGGTGAAAACAGCTTTTGAAGCTGTCCAACTCTTTGCATCTGTGATTTTGGAAATCTGTAGGGAAGTTCATTGGCTATGTAGTCCAAAAATGTACGGTACACTGCAATCCGATAATACTCAACTGATTCGCTTGACTATGATTGAAAATTGGGTCTGTTTTTTGCAGGATTGTTGTTTTTGTCTTACTGATTTCCAACCCCATTCCCTTTTCCAAATGTTTGAACTTTTTGAGAAGTTGTAAGAATGAATCATTGCTTTTTTCAAGTTTCTCTTGGAGGCGTACTGTTGTCGCTTCGACATGCTGCAATGCTGTGAGTACTTACATGTTCTTTACCTGTAACTTCCGAGCCAAAGGCAGAGTTAGTCCCAAAACGTCAGCCAAAACTACACTTACGAGGAGCTCTGATGACAGTATGAAGGAATGAACATACATTACTTATTCTACCTTCATGTGAGTGAGAAATTATTTCCAAGACTATAGGGAGGCAAGAGAGAGTGTTCAGAAATGTCAAAACCGCCTCATGTCTTTCAACCCATCTTGATTCGCACATCTTACTAAGGGTGTTTTCCTCTTTTGAGCCTTTCATTTTCGCCACACGGAGAACATCGCACACACACTGCTCCTAGCGAATTTTGGTGAAAGCAGAATTTCTATTTAAAAAGTGGGCTCAATGTATGAAGTTGGGGAGTCGCACACGTCATATTGTTGCAAAATAGCCCCAATATATTGGCCTGTGTAACATTTACATTCTATTTATAGTTGCAAAAAACTATTCAGCTATTTTTTTAAATATATAATTTTAGATAGTGTATTTTATGGTCATTTTATGCACCCCCCCCCCCCCCTCCCCTAGATCCACTAATGGTCGACTGTCTAAAGGCCCGTTGACACGGTCTTATTGGACTAATGCAAGTTTAATGGTATTAGCTTACTAACATGCTAGTTGTGTTGACATGAATTTTTCACTTGTATTAGTATCGCTTCTGAAAACATGTTTGAAAATGAAGTTACGCTAACTAATCTCTCTATTGGTGCAATTTTTTGTATCACTGCTTCTCATTTCTCGTTCGGTTTATTTATATGTATATGTTAATTACGCTTACGTGTTAGGATCTAGAAAGGGTGAATATACAATAAGAATGGGTGGCCGAATAAATTACAATTTTTCAGTAAATGCAATGTATCATAATTAGTTAACCTGTTTAAAAAAAATGTTTTATATAAACAAAAAAGTTAATGATTCGTATGTCTGATATTTCTTAATTCCTTAATAGTTTGAAATGTATTTCAGTTGATCCCAAATAATTATTATATTATTTTTCTTGATTTTTTCACTCACTTAGCATACCTGATAAATAAAATAAAACTCAATTAAGGTAAATAAACCCTAAGTTGGGCATTTTTTAAATAGGCCTAACGCAGGTTTTTTAAACCCTGTTTTAAATTTTGGTATACTAATAACAAAATATTTTGTTAAATGCTAGCGTTCTAGACCTAAAATATTCCTTAAAAATAATAATTGATTAATTTGTAGATTGGTTTAAATATAGACTACCTGGTTTGCTATGCGATAATAATATTATGTTATTTATCTACTCAAGTTTCCAAAGCATTACTACAAAGTGTTTGAAGTGTGTGGGCTGAACATTATTAATTAAAACTTATAAAAATTGGTTAAAGTGTCAAATATGGAGATTGGAAAACGTACCGAAGATTTCGCTTGAAAACAGCCGATCATTCATACCTTACTTGCCGATAACGCGAATATTATGTTGTCGGAACTAATCACGGTACTAAAATGTTGTATTATATTTTGTGATTGTATATAAAAAAATTACACATGCCACGCTGATTAGTAGGAAATAATGGTTTGATAAAATTATTGGTAACATTTGTTTACCGATATTAAATAATATATCTCACAAGGCACATTTGCGATATTTACATAGACCTAACATTTTATTTTGAAAACTTTTAGATAATATGTACACCTAATATAACTTTACAATATCCTCTAGTGCAATATCCCTCGAATTCTTATCTTTATAAATTCGGTGCTTAAAATTGCACAAAAACTCATTATTTTTATAACATGTAATGTAATTGATTTGCCCCTGAAAAGTATGTGAAAGCATTGACAAGAATATCGTCCTAATTTTATAAACGTCTTATTTCATTTAAATTATATAGTATATTACGTGGCGCTTAAATCACGTCTTCCTCTAAATTATTTACTAGTTCGCGCCTCGTGGTAAGATGGCAGCATCTACTGGAGTTAAACTTAAGAAATGTTAATGTCTTTTAACGTAATACAGACAAGTTAAGATCTTTTAAAGTATTTTCTCGTCGAGAAGCTTCCAAAAGCAATAGGTATTTTTCTCTCTGGGTTTGTAGGTGTGTAATTTACCGTTAGGAAGATTCCTTCGAGAAGCTTCTATTGAACTCAGATATATGTGACTTTTAGAAACTCCGTATTTCACTGTGCAATCGGTCGTGGTCTTGAATGGACGTGCTTTAAGCGATCAGTGATTATAATTGTTAGGCCCTCGACATGATCGTGTTTCGATTAAAAAATATTAATAACAATATGATTTAAATTTAAAGAATAAACAGATATCAAACTTTATGTGATATATTATCATTTATTAAAGTCTAATGATAAGGAACGAGGCATTATAAGTAAAGCACATAGTTGCGTAATAGAAATAAAGATTTACGGAATGACTCTGTTATGTAATATAGCAAATAGCGACACAACGTGGGGCATTTATAATCAAAAATATTACGAAGTGTAATAAATGACGTCCAATGAGGGAAGGAACGCGAAAAGTGTAACTAATAGCATTCCAACAAGGGGCTGAAGAAACGTAAGTGTAACAAATGGCGACACAACGTGGGGGTTAATAGGCGACTATTAACGCTCGCCAAGATTCGTAATGTAACAAATGGCGCTACAACTTAGGGGCTCGAATACCGCGAACTGAGACAGAGGTGCGTCACTGAGCTAAAGGAAGAGACGGCACACCAGGAGACGGCACATAATCACCAAAGGACGGCACACCACACCAAGGAGACGGCATAGTCAAGAAACAGCGCAAAGGACTGTTGGAGACGGCACACCTGCAAGAGACGACACGCCGACGGCACACCTGCAAGAGACGGCACACCAACGGCACACCATCAAGGAACGGGACGGAGGACCTTTTGGAGACGGCATGCAGTCAAGAAACAGCGTAGAGGACAGATAAGTGGTCAACAGAAGCTGTAACTCTAATTTAAAAAAAAAAAAAAAAAAATCTAATTTCAATTGTGTATTTTGGGGGTAGTAAAATTTTGTTTTTATATGTTGGGATTTCACAAATTAAATTAAAACTAACAATATAAAAGTGTATGGGCCTAATTTTAAATTAAATTTCTCACTATAAAAAGTAATTCTTAGATCAATAGTACTTGAAATTTGTCAAGGCCTAACACAAATTAATTCATAGATCAACTTAAGAAAAATTTATTTAAATTTTCAACATGGCAGACAAGGTGATAAGAGAACCCGAAGAGTATGATGATGAAGACACAATGCCATTTATTTATGAGGAGGATGAAAGGGCAGGTCAATTCAGGAGGGCAAATTGTGAACAGGAACAAGAAGGGAGTGAGGAGGAAATAGGGGCTAGCTCTGGGGAGGTAGCAAGTAACGAAGTAATCCTGCAAACGCTGAATCAAAGTGTAGGGGGAACAATAACCTTAGTGGAAGAGAGGGTGGCTAAACCAGTAGAACAAGTAGATCTTTTAAATGCTATATTAGAAAAAATTGATCGAACTGCATCAGAAAATAAACAGGATTTGAAAAAAATGGGACAAACTTTAGAAACTAAACTCAACCAAAAGGTCGACGAACAATCAAAGAATATAAATAAAAATATAAATAAAAAATTTGAGAATTTAGAATTAATTAATCAAAATTTTATCCAACAAATTAATGAAATTAATGACAGGGTTTCAGAAGGAGAAAAAAAACAAGGAAATTTAGAGGTTAGGCAGGAAAATCTAAGAAAGGAACAGTTTAAGTTAACTGATCAAATATCTTCAGTGACAAACAAAACAGAGGGTTTGGAGAAAAAATTAGATAAAGAAACCAGTAAATTAGAAAAACAAATACAAACACAGGATATACAGATAGCACACAACAAATCAGCTGTTCAGGTAGTGCAATCCAATTTGGAAATTCAAATAGAAAAGGTGAGGTTAGAAATTGAAGGGCAAGAGGATGCTAATAGGCAATTTATTAAAGAAAATATTAATGAGGAGATTCAAATAGAAAGGAAAGAAATTGTGGAGATAAAAGAAATTGTAAATGAAAACAAAAAAACGGTTGGCACTTTAGATCAGAAAATAAACAACTTAGCTGATCAAGTACAACTTAACAAAGGTAGGGGGACAGATAACAAAAATGGGTGTAGTCACAATCTCTTAACCAAAAATGTCAATGACCTTACTTTGTCACTCATTCCTCGGTATACGGGAGCAAAGGGCAAAATATCTGTGGCTCAATATTTGCAAAAAATTGAGAGAGTTTGGAAAGAAGAGGATTTAAGGGAAAGGAACAAAATTGAAATTTTGCTCTCATGTTTAGAAGGGGAGGCTAGGAACTGGGCCAGTTATTTAGAGGATGAATGGGAGACCTATGAACAGGCTAAGCGCGCATTTTTGGATCACTTTTGGTCTCAAGAGATGCAGGACGACTTTCTGCAGTTAATATTTAATAATAGATATGATTCAAAAAAAGGCACAATGAATGAGTATTTTCATGGTTTTGTTTCTCAGGCTAGGTATTTAAATTATCCATTGGAAGAATACAGGTTGGTGAAACATCTAACAAATCACTTTCCTCTTCAGGTACAAAATGTACTGTTAAGTGTTAATGCCCAAAATGTGAAGGAGATGGAAAGAGTATTGATAGGATTTGACAATAGGTGGCAAAGGAATGGGGAAAGGGAAGGTAGAAATGAAACACCCAATTTTGATAGAACTAGACAGACCTATAATCCATTCGGTCGTGATAATAAACAAAATAGACCACCAAACCCATTCCAAGATTCAAAGCGTCGAGAAGACGGTAGGCCCAACAGACCTAACTATTTTATAAACCAGGGACAAAATAGGCAAGGTCCCAACAATCATATGATAGGACACCGAGAGGGGGTGAGGGAAAACCCCAGACAAGAGAGCCGAGACAATTACAACAAACAGGTAAATAATAGTCAGACTAGAAGAATAGCAGCAGAAGTACACTCTGCACCTAGCTTTAATGATATTGCACCATTCACAATGGGTCACACAGTCGTTAGAAATGAAAATCAGGGAAACTGATTGCTAGGGCCCATGGCAGTCCACATGAGGTCAACAAAGTAGTAATAAATAGGACTAATGAACAGATTAATTATTTGAACTTTGTTAAACAATATGTAATTTTACAAGGTGATCCCATGGAGGATCTATTGCAAGAAAATAATAGTAAAAATGAGTTCTGTAAGGCAATATCCCCAGAGATAGAAGGAAAGGTAGGTAACCTTAAGTTAAAATTATTGGTAGACACGGGATCTGAGATAACGGCTATTTCCCAGGAGTGTTTTGAAGAAATAAAAAAGCAAAACCCAGATGAGGTTATTCCTGAATTGCCAGTTACCAATGTAACCTTAATAGCCGCTACAGGATCAAGGAACAAAAAAGTGAAGAAACAAGTGTTGCTGGATGTGGCGATTAATGAGGTAAAAATTACTATTATTTTTCTTGTGGTGGAAAATCTTAATGTACCTGTAATATTAGGATCAGATTGGTTAACAGGTTTTGAGGTTAATATTGATTATAAAAGCAGAAAATTATCTATAAACAAGAATCCAGTAAAACTACAAGTTTCATTCATTGAAAAATCACATGTGAATAGGGTGCAAATACAGATAAGTAAAGTAGGTTGTATCGAAGCAAAACATACTGAAAATATCAAAATGCAGCAATTAACATCTAATTATGAGTCAAACATACCAGGGGAAGAAATAGAAAATAAAGTCAATAAAATGAACTTAGATGGGGAACAAACTCAGGACCTACTAGAAACCATGTGGGAAAATAGAGAGGTTTTTTCTAGAAAACCTGGGTTGAACAAACTTTACGAGTGTGAACTCCAGGTAACAAATCAATCACCATTCAATTGTAAGTCATACCCAGTACCATATAGTCAAAGACCAGCTGTCGAAGAGGCACTAGCTCACATGTTAGAGTGGGACATAATAGAAAGATGTAGTTCTGATATTGTTAATCCACTAGTTGTAGTTGGTAAGAAAAACAAAGGAATTCGACTGTGCCTTGATGCACGAAAGATAAATCAGATATTGGTAAGAGATGAGGAGACCACTTCACCAGCTAATGAGCTCATACAAAAATTTGAGGGTTGTAAATATTTAACGTCTTTGGACTTAGTAAGTTCATTTTGGCAGATAGGATTGCACAAAGACTCTAGGAAGTATACTTCATTCATATATAATGGACGAACTTACTGTTTTAAGAGAATGCCATTCGGTCTATCGGTTTCTACTAGCAATTTCATTAGAGGTCTAGAAAAAGTATTGGGGCCAGAAGTATTAAGCTTCGTTACCCTATATGTCGATGACATAGTCATAGCATCAAGTACTTTCAAGGAACATGTGGAACAAGTGGGACTAGTACTGAAAAAATTAAAATTAGGTGGCATGACGGTGAACCTAGAAAAATCGGCTTTTTTATCCAAGAAAATAAATTTTCTGGGACACATAATTTCTCCAGAAGGTGTATCAGCTGATGAAGATAAAACTAGGGCCATTAGGGAATTTCCTATCCCTAAAAATAAGAAGCAACTTCAAGCTTTTTTAGGTTTGATTAACTATTACAGGAAGTTCATCAAAGTGTCATTCGAACCTGGTACTCCACTACTTCGACTAACTAGAAAAGGTGAGGAATGGAGCTGGGGTATAACAGAGGAAACAGCTATGAAACAAATTAAGGAGCAATTTGTGAGTACAGTCATGTTAAAACATCCAGATTTTAGTAAACCCATGTGCATTTCTTGTGATGCATCAGGTCAGGCGATAGGTGCAGAATTATTTCAAATTGATGAACAGGGAGAACGTAGACCAATAGCTTTTGCCAGCAGGGTGTTACATGGACCAGAAATCAACTATACAATAACTGAAAAAGAATTACTCGCTATAGTGTTCAGTTGCATTCAATTTCGTATTTTCATCATAGGGAAAACTACTGTTTTGTATACAGACCACAGAGCACTTACTTTTATTAACAAATGTAAGCTACTTCATGGCAGGCTCACCAGATGGATTTTGTTACTACAAGAATATGATTTAGACATTAAGTATATCCCAGGTAAAGAACAGGTGGTAGCTGACACTCTGTCTAGATATCCTCCTGAGGGTGTAGTTGAAAGAACCATTGACACAGAATTCAGGGTATTGGCACACAAAAGGGAAGTAATGAATGAAACTGATAAAAATATTAAACAGGAATTACCCAAATCCCAAAGAAATGACCTTAAATTAAGTAAAATTTTCATAGAATTAGAAAAGAAAAACTCTAAGCCGGAAATTAGTGCTAATTATCAAATTCATGGGGAATTACTTTTCAAAAAAACTTCTGTTGACAAGGTTTGGACTATATGTATTCCTAAGGAACTTATTATTCCAGTAATCAATAGTTGCCATGAATACTATGGCCATGTAGGAGTAAAAAAGTGCTACAAAATTTTACAAGAATCATGCAACTTTCCTAAAATGAACAAAACTATAGCTAAAATATTAAGAACATGTGACATATGTCAGAAAACCAAAATTCCCAATGTAAAATATGAAGGACTCATGAAAAATGTTATAGCAGAACACCCACTACAATTAGTCTTCGTAGATATATATGGCCCACTTCCATCTAGTATAAGGGGTGTCCAATATATCTTTGCAGTATTAGACATCTGTACCAAGTTTGTGAAGTTATACACTATTAGGAGGGCTACTGCCAGAGCAGTCACGAACAAAATTGTTCAAAATTATATTAACGACGTAGGAGTTCCACAGGTTATTGTTTCGGATCATGGGAAGCAGTTCATATCCAAATTCTGGAGAGAAACCCTTGAGGCCCATAGCATAAAAACAAAATATACATCAATATATCATCCTCAGAGTAACAGTGTTGAGAGAGTAAATCGAGAAATAGGCAGGTTTATAAGGTTGTATTGTCACAACAAGCATGCTTCCTGGGCGAACCAAGTAGAGAAAATAGAATTTTGCTTAAACTCCACTACTCACGAGAGTACAGGTTTTACACCTATAGAGCTCATGAAAGGGAGGAGGCCCTGTAGGAACCTAGAGAAACTTTTTGATTTTCCACCTAGAATAGAAAAGGATCAACAAGCTAAATTACATATTGCCGTGAAACGACTAAAAGATGTAGCCACAAAAAGATCCCATTATCATGATAAAAACATCCACAAACCTGTAAGTTATGTTGTTGGACAGTCAGTTCTGGTAAAAAATCACAAACTATCATCAGTCTTAAATAAAGAGATAAAGAAATTCTTTTTACTATATGAAGGTCCCTATCAGGTAAAAAGAATAATAGGTCATAATGTGTACCTAATAGAAGACCAGGAGACTAGACAGGTAAAAGGAACCTACAATGTAACTGAATTAAAGCCCTATCATCAATTAGTGGATCAGTAGGAATGTATGTTACAGAAACACAACCCTAAAGCAACCTGTATCCTATCACGATAGATTATGTTAGGAAGTTGTGAGAATTATGAGGCTGCAGTGCAATATGGATAGCTCTCAGAACTTGAAAGGACTAAAGTAAGGATCAGTAAGTCTCCATCGCGGTGCAGATCAGTGTGAAACGGTACTTTCAAGTTAGGCTAGCTAAGGAATCGGAGAGAGGGGGTGAGAAATAATAATAATAAGGTAACAAGAATTGTGAAGCGCCGGGGCTCTCAGTATATTTTGTAATTTTATCTTTTTAACCTTGTAAATGGGAGCCCAATTTTTTTATTGTGAGGATAGGTGTGGAAAGTGACCCACCTCCTTAACACTTCAATACAGTCCAACTTTGGAAAGTATAATTCCAGGTTAGGCTAGCTTAAAGGAAGAGAGAGAGAGAGAGAAAGAGGGGGTGAGAAATAATAACAATGTAATTAGAATTATTAAGCAACAAGCTCTTAGTATATTATGTAATTTTATCTTCTTAACCTTGTAAATAAGGGCCATTTCATTGTAAAGATTAGTATGGAAGGTGACCCTCCTTAATATTTCAATACAGTCCAACTCTGGAAAGTAAGGACAAGTACTTCATTTTGTTTTCATTATTAATGACAAATTTGAGGGAGGGAAGCATCCTCTGAAGTGCTTGGTGAAGGAAGGAGTAGAAATGGATTTATTACAAAGTATAGTCAGTTGAGGGAGGGAAGCATCCTCTGAAGTGCTTGGTGAAGGAAGGAGTAGAAATGGATTTATTACAAAGTATAGTCAGTTGAGGGTAGGGGTGTACCCGGAAAGCACCAGGTCAGACAAGTAATTTAAGGCAAGCTTATAATAAAAATTGAGTTGAGGCAGGTAATTTCTGCTATACAGTGACATGTTGTGATGTCAGGACTTGGATTCTTCGACGTTTGGCAAGAGAGTAGTTTTGTCGCAGAGGTCTGACTACCTTGTGAGTTTTAGGAGGCAGGAATTGAACCTGGGCCACCCGAGTTATGGGAATTTTGTAAGTGTTAGGGGGCAGGCATTGAACCTGGGCCACCCGAGTTAAGTATTGTGAGTTTTAGGGGGCAGGCATTGAACCTGGACCACCCGTATTAGAGTTTTGAGAGTTTTTCTGGGCCAAGGGGTCAGCAGAGTTCTGAACCGCCTGTGGTTACCAGACAATTGAACGAGGTTTGGACCGTTAAGAGAACGCCTCTTGTGTGTTTTGAAGGCCTGAGAAATGGGATTGTCGGTCACTGTATGCCGGGAAGTATCCTGAGGATACGTTTCAATTTTTGGGAGTTAGCCTTTATTGAGCCTGTTATAAAAATAAATCAATATTATGTCACAAGTTTAAAGCAACTTTCTTTTAAATAAAATTTTTAAATAAAATTTTTAATCATAATAATAAATAATAATTAATTATAAGAATATTTCAAAATGTGAGCTTGTATTAAACCACTAAGGTCTTGTTAGAGATTGTATATACTATGGTTCTCTGTGCTGTGGAGAGATTCAGCATCGAGTTGTTGTTTTTCATTTTGTTTTACTAGGGGTTAAGTGTCATCCTAATCAAATCAATGATACTGTATGATAATATTTTTCTGTTGTTAGACAATGTATGTGTATGATATTGCCATTTCTATGATTTAAACAATGTACTTATATGTTTTACTAGTTAATTATGTTTATTTTAATTTTTTATGTTAAGTTAAGCTATTTTCAGCAAATGTGGTGCTCATATAGCAAATTTTAGTTGACCGTTTGGTACATAAAGTTGTAAATGTTTGTGATCATATAGCAAGTTTGGCCAAGAGACGTTTAAGAGTAAGTGTAACAAAGTGTTAAGAGCCTTTGTTAAGTGTGTAAAAAAAATCACAAAAGTGGATCCGTGAAGGATCATGAAACGAAGTGCAACAATTATTTAAAGAAGATTGCATAGAATTAAGAAAAAGACAAGACATAAAGGAAATGCAAATTGCTTGGATAAAATTAATTAAAAGACACTTCGATTTGAGACAATTAAATTAAATTTTCTTAATATAATAAACTTAGACTATGTTATGTCAGTTAATTATAATTAGGCTGGCATCTTTCTTAGATATTTTATTTCATTTAATCATAATTATACTAAATGTTTTACTTAGATTATCTTATTTTAGTTAATCCTAATTATAACTGATAAACTTTATTTTAATGCTTAATTCATATAACTTCCACTTCAAAATATTGAACTTGATGCAATTTTGTTAATTCTATACAGGATGTTTAAAAATATTGGACTTTAAGTAAATTTTGTGAAACTATACAGGATGTTTCAAAATAGTGAAACTTTTGTAAAATTTGTAAAACTTATACAGGGTGTAAGAAAAATGATCATGTCGTCTTTTCTCGTCTTTTAAAATTTTTTAGCAAAACGTATCAAACATTCCACAAATAAGTTTCTCCCACACAAACAATTCTTTAGTTGCCGCCATTTTGAATTTTGTACTTGCATTAGGAAAGTTGGAAGGTGACCAACTTTTTCACTTGCAACTAGACTTGCTTGTTAGTAGCTTGCTTGTCTGTTTACATGGTGCAAGCTGTGCGCGCGCAGCCAAATTAGTGTACTTGAATTAGTAAACTAATACCGTGTCAACGGGCCTTAAGTAAGTGGTGCTGTCTTTAGCCAGGCTTGATAATAGCATATTCCAAATTCTCTTTCTACCTTTTAACTGTGTTTTGTCAAATATTTCAGAATCATCCTTTTGGCTTTTGATACTAAATTATTGATTTAAATTTAAACAATAAATTCAAAACGGGTAAATTTCTTTAAAATATATTTTTATGGCACTTTAATAAATAAATATTCATTGTAAATTACTTTGTCTTGAGGCCACTAAATGGCGTTAATAAATATTCATTATTATAAATTGCTTTGACTTGAAACCACTAGATGCGTTGACAAATATTAATTGTAAATTACTTTTAGGCCAAGCATTAGGGCAAAAGACTTAAATTAAATCGGAAAAAATTCCCAAAAGGCTGAAAAATGTTTTGATCGCTTTATTTTGGGGGTCTAATAATTAGCATGATAGTTTTTGCACCTGTTGCGAAGTCTGCATTCGCCACAACGATTAAAAAATATGCCAATATTAGATTGTATTTCAATATCACCTTTTAACTTAGATTTACAGTTAAAATAGTTATAACCATTATTAAACAGAATCAAATTTTCTATTAAAATGTTCCTAAGCATATTTATTGTGCGCTAGAAAGTTTTGAAGCTATTGCCATAGCAAGGTATGCGTTCATCACAACAATGAAAAAAACACGCTAAAATTATATTTTCTTTCAATATCTCTATCAAGTTAATACTACAGTAAAAATATTTATAACCGCAATTTAACCAAATCAAATTTTTAATAAAAATATTCCTAAGCATATTTATAATGTGATGGATAATTTTGAAGCTATAGCCATGAGAAGCGTAGCACATTCATACATCTGCACTGAATTGTAACGGGATAAACCAGTTCATCCTTTTTCGGCCCTAAAATTTGAAGCAACTAATCATGGGTAAAACACACTCACATAATATTCTTCCCTGATCTACATACAAGTTTTGTAATACATAAATGTCTGTGTTACATACCAACGTCTTGAATACTGTATGGAACGACTCCGGCCCCATCAGAAGCGATGCCGTCAGAATGGTGGGGGGAACCTTGCCATTCAATTATATCGCACTTGACCGGTCAGAGTTTCTGGATCAACAGAAGATGGCACTCAACCAGCTCTCTAGGCGGAGTCAACCTTCCAGAACCCCGTAGATGGTCAATCACCCCCTCTTCTCGTCCGTCCCAGCATGCAGTGAGATCGACCACTATAAAGCTCCGTGTTTCGTTGGGCAACAATATGATTGCTATTATTCAATGTCTCCTAGACAGTCGTCTCTTAACAAACTTAGCCTACATTTAGCGTTGATCAAGATGTTCTCACCGAGGGACCGACCTGACCGTAGAAAGTAACCTGGACGTCGATAGATCAATAAAGAAATCGGGAATAACCCGTACCATGGCTGGACTCACGTCGTAATCTTTAGGGAATATTAGTTTAGAGAATTGGCCTTTTATATAACTTAATGTCTGTCATAGTTTTTTTATATCTAATGATATCCTCTCGCGCTTCACGCGAGTTTCCTACTGAGTCTTTGGACCAGCAGTTTCAATGGGAGTGAGTCCCACACCTTAAACCATTTGACTATTTTGCAGTCATCGAGGTGGATAGCCGGGAAAGAGATAGTTTTGATTGTTCAGGGCCTTGGGGCGGTGCCTAGTTAGGCATGTTTAATTTATGTTGTACACCGCTTGGGTGTTCAACTTGTGGGCCACTTCAGCCTTTCTGGCACGGCTCGTGGTATCTAATTTTTGTCTATAATTTGCGTTGCTGTCCCTCTTTATTGGGGTGCCCAGCAATTGTATTATTGTTGCCCTACTGGCTTAGACCAATGGGTCGTGTGCCAGCCTAAGAAAAGGTAATAGCCGAGAACACAGACTTTGAACTTGCCTGGTACGAT
The DNA here is from genome assembly GCA_039000515.1 of Timema cristinae. Classification (NCBI taxonomy): domain Eukaryota; kingdom Metazoa; phylum Arthropoda; class Insecta; order Phasmatodea; family Timematidae; genus Timema; species Timema cristinae. The sequence continues at coordinate 3,124 of JBCFYV010009762.1, read as the reverse complement.
TGTCTGCAGAATGTTCCATGTTACTGTATTAAGCAGATGGATTGTTACTAGCTTTTCTAATCTGTTATTATACAGCTAATGGGCGCTTCACGCCATGTTTACTTTTGTTTCTGTCCAGCAATCTAATAAGTAACTTGACGCAGTCAAGTTTATAGACCATGTTATTTGAGATGGTGTTCCTAAGATGCATTGTGCACCTTGTTCTGTTTTATGCTTAATTAAATTTATATTTTTTCAAACCTACCCTCTTCTTGCTATTTCTTATATTGATATATGTATGTTAAGTATCATCTAAACCCCGAGAAGGTGCAGAATTATTGTTTTATCTTGTAGTATCTTGACTCTACGTTAGATGGTATTTAATTATAATGTTTGAAAAACAACGATTGTATATTTTACTATATATTGATGGCTTGGTGTACCAAAATAGTAATATTTATGTGTTGATTTTTTCTACTTATGAGAGTTTTTTGTTCGCCGCAAACAATGGGAAAACACGCAAAATTATATTTTCTTGCAATATAGCCATCAAGGTAGTCAATAGTGACTTGGTGGGAATGTTTCTTTCTCCACCCTTTCCCTAGGTTTGTTCTTTTTTTTAAAAAAATTGAGGGTATTAATGAGTAATACACCCTGTAGTATGTCACTCAATTAAAATGACATCTAAAAACCGTAATCTGCACAAAATACTAAACTGAAATAAAGGAATCCAAAGAAGAGAATTAAAAAACTGATATATTCTTCAATAATATCATTTGTGTTCTACTTACTTTAAGTGGATGTTCCCGGATACAAACACCATGCTTTGACAAACTATTCTGCAAGTATGGTGGAAGTGAAGGTGTGGCAGTTTTAACAGACGTCTGAACCCTTGAACACTCGATGTTGACGAAAGACCTGACTGTCGTTGGTTCAATGCCTCGAGCTACGAGCACTGCAGACCTAGCGGACTTCCTTGGCAACTCTTACTCCACTATTACATCCTTATTCCCCCCCCCCTTCCTTTTCCCTCATTACACGCCCATATTTGGTCCTGTTTAGAGTCAGAAAAAAGAGTATATAACGGGTGACCCCTAGGTTCATTCTATTGTAGTTCCTCATATTATATCCTCGAAAGAGGAACCTCTGCTCCAGCACCTGAAGAAGAAACTGCTGGTCTTGATGTTTGGATCGTGGTTCTCACCACCTCGACGCTGAGGGAATCTCGTCCGATATTCCAAGTATTCAACAAATATCCCAGTCCTTCAGACTTGTTGTAGTAGTCAAGGAGAATAACTTTGTTTCTGTGTCCTTCTGACCTAGTTTCTGTTAGTCGAAGCGGCTATAATGTATTCTAAGTCCTTCAGACTTGCTGTTTTAATCAGAGTGACTATAAGTTTTGTTTCTGTGTCCTTCTGACTTAGTTTAGTTAGTCGAAGTGGCTAAAATGTTTTCTAAGTCCTCCAGACTTGTTGCAGTAGTCAAAGAGACTAATTCTGTTTCTGTTAGTCGAAGTAGCTATAATGTTTTCTAAGTCCTTCAGACTTGTTGTTTTAGTCAGAATGACTAAATTTGATGTTTGTGTCAATCTGGATTAATTTCTTTAGTCAGATAGTCTAACAATATATTTTCCCTATATCCATTTAACATAGTTTAAATACAGGGGCTTTGAGCTCTATATGTAAAAAGGACCTTGCTTTAAGGTTCCTCTTCTCCATAAGTTCATTATACTGTTTTAAGTCCTTATGACCTCACAATATCCCATGACACCGTGGACGTCATGCTCACTTGTTCGAATTTTTGTATGGCTACAAGCAGGTTGTCTAACGCCTTTATTTGAGGACCTAGTTAGGTCAGTATCTCACAGCATTCTTGTTGGCACCCCTTTTTCTGTGTTACTATTTTGGGTGCTAGCTTGGCCGACATTTAGCTTAGTAGCCTAACTCTAAAACTCTAGGATTTCCAGTTATATTTTATTAGTAATTAGTTCACCATGTTTTCTGTTTTGACCCTTTTGGTGGTAGTCTGTTGCTAGCCCGGCTGTTTTGCAATACAATACTCTCTATCAACTTAACTTCCTTTTGATTGTTACCGTGTCGTCTTGGGCACTTATTCTCCCGTGCTACGGGAAAGTTCCTATATTTTTGGAGTTGTTAAATACTATCATATTTGTCAGTTTAAAACTTAATGTATTCCTTTATACTTCTAATAGTTACATGTTTTCCCTAACCAATTTAACAGGTATTTATTACTGTTTATTATTCTTTGGTCCTGTATTTAATCTTGTTTATCAATTGTAACAATATATCATCTTTTTATGTTTTTTATATTATAAATCTATTATTGTTACCTATTTATTTCTCTTATTCTTATGAAATATTTCCCAGTCTCTACTTTGTTATGCATTTACTTTGTAATAGTTATCATTACCTCCTCTACATATTAGAGTGAAGGGGAAGTCACGATACAACCCTACCTGACCAGCTGACTCTTGCTCCTACAACTATAATTTGTGTGCCGACGGAGCGTTACAGTTCTGTTTCAGACTCTTTCAAAATATAATACAATATGCTCTCAAAATATTGATCAAATAGTGAAGGACAGTATTTTGTTTCTTTATACATTTATTAACTGCGACACAGATTCATCATATTTCAGACAGGGTAATTTAAAATGTTTTAAACTGTTGAAGAAAGAAGAGAAGCCACAGAAAATTGTGCAGATCTTCAAAGACCCAGATGTGATTGACACAGTAAGATAGTAATTTATTGCAACTCTTTACAGAGTTTTGTGCAGTGACAACTCGTTAGATGATCTAAGATTCCAATTACTCGTGAAAGCTTTATCAAAAATTACAGTGCATTCAATCTCGCATCTTTACCCACTACTCTGGAAACTGCACGTCAGCATTTGTTCCGAACATAACACCAAGTTCAGCAATAGTATGGAAATCCCAAAAGCCCGCAAGATTGTGATTGAAATAACGCCGAGTACGGCTTGCTTCCCATTACCACCACTAAATATATAGCTCCACAAAGGCTTCTAAAGACCATGTTCTGCCAATGCATTATAGGCTGAAAATAAGTTTGCAGCTGTATGAAAGTTGGACTACAATGTTCAATCATTTGCTTCAATTTGTTGAGAA
>JBCFYV010009761.1:0-12978 GCA_039000515.1 Timema cristinae | reverse complement strand
CACATTTGCGGAAGCATTGTGGCACAGGACCAATTTCCTTTAAGGAGAGGCCGGAGTTTAGAGTAAGAAGGTTGTATGGGAGAGCGAGGTTAGGTTGGTCATTTGTATTCGTGATTGTAGAGTATTTCCACGGCGCGAGGTTGGTTGCTGGCTCATGAAAATATCATACAGCAAGCGCATCTTTCTGGACATTGTAAGAACTAGGACGTGGGTTCTTCTAATGGCCAATTAATACATAATGAGAAGTCAAGGGATTTTAGAATGTGGTTTGATGAGGACAATATATTTAGTGTGTTAACTTTGTTTATTATGTGTCTAAATACTTTTTCAATTAATTTATCTCTTATTTAATCCTAATTTATTTCCGTTATTTTCCTCTTTTCTACAGATTTCTTACTATTTTTTCATTATTTTCTGACATTGATTTGAACTTTATTGAATTTAAAATTCAAAAATGAAGAGCATAATTAATTTTTTGATAAAAGCAAGAAGATGACAGGATTTTGTTTCCCGTAAGTTTTATTTGAAAACATAAGTTATCCTGAATACGGATAGATACTTCCAAGAAAGCCACGCTTTTTTTTCCACTGTAAGGTAATAGCAAAGTTTGTCTCATTCTTATCACTACGTATAATTGTCTTCAATACGAATCACAATTTACTTCTACGACCTAGATGATAAGAGATAATTTCGTTAATGAATAAATATTTTTAATTTCACAATTTTTCCTTATGAAGTATTTAATATTTTTTAATATATGCTATGTATACTTAATATCTATAATAATATTTGTTTTTTGTTTTGGATGAGGCCTCTTAAACTCTAGATATTAAAATTTTTTCAATATTTATTATTTATTTGTTTGTTCTCTGTCATCCCCAAATTAATTAATTCTGGTGTGTCTTGTGTTCGTTTGATAAATATGGTGCGTCTCTTATAAAGACACCACACTTGGTGTATTACAATAATTAAATGTGCTCAAAGGAAATTTAATTACTTATATTTATAACTGTGATTTCATGGGGACCAACAGGCCTTTCTAACACAAGGATAAACTCTTTAAGGAATAACATATTTAAATTAATTATATTTTGTTTTTAATGTTTATTTACATTACTTTTTTCTCACCAAATATAAATTTTGTATTGTTTTGCAAAATATTGTTGATTGTGGATGTGTCACTGTTTGTGACATTGTTGCACTATCTCTGCTGCCCCCCAATCAAAATTGAATTTCTCGATCGAGCTAGTTTTAAATGTTTAACTTTTTATTCCGTATACAAGTAAACGAAAAACATTAAAACAAATTATTTTTTCTTTTTTGTGGTCATTCATTCGGCGGCGCCTTATCTTTATTCTCCATACACGCAGTTAGCGTATTCCGGCGGTACAAGACAGACAGACCAGACAGACAGACGAAAAAAAGGGGCTTTTTTTTTTCGTTTGGAACACAAATTGTTGGGTTCGGAGTCTTGTTATGTTGAATCCATCTTTATTTTTTTTAGAGAGAAGTGTTTAAACTCAATATATTATTCGTACATTATCATATTTATGTAAAATTATTATTATTTATTGACATAAAACGTTTCGAAATGGATATATGTTTTGTCGGAAACATGTTAAGAATGTGTGTATTACACTCCATATTTGTTTTTTACAATTGCTCCGTTATGTTAGTTATAAACGGCCATGACACTTCACGATCGAATGTTAACGTATCAGGGAATAAAAAACTTAACAACGTAATTGTGTTTGGTTTCGAGTAGAATGTTTGAGCTATTTTTATTTTTAGGTTTCACATATGGTGTTTACATTCCCTCACGTGGCGTGCGCTGGCAGTGATTAATAGCAGTTAAAGGGAGGAACGTCGCGCGACTTCGAGGTCACGTGGCTCCACCAATATGAAACAGGAGCGGACGATGAGCTTTTAAAGGTCTGAGAAAAACTATGATGATGGTAACAGCTATTATATTTGTGGGACTGTATTGATAATATTGTGTCCATGCATGATCGGGTCAGAGGGGAAGATGTAACACTATACTTTGATTTCATTGCTGAGGGAATGCGGGGCTTATACTGAGCAACAGTGTTTGCCATTCTTTCTGTTTTCGTGATCATTCTTCCTTTGAATGTTTTACTATGTGCAATGCTGGGCTGTCGATTGTTGTGTACTTGTGCTTCTTCTCAGCACAGTGGGTTTACCAGTCATTTGGCCTTAAGGCATTTGGCCTAAAGTGTAGACTAAACGCCTTAAGGCCAAATGCCTTTTAGGCCAAATGCCTTTTAGCCAAAGACTTTTTGTTAAGTTAACTTTGTAGACCATTATTACAATATGTTTTGCTGTCTCCGGAAAAACATTCGTCATGTGATTTGTAGTGACTAGTGCTGCTAATAGATGGCGAGGTGTGTAGTGTTTTGTTAAATTGTATATATCCTTTCAAAATAGTATAGTCTTTTTCAATTTTTCTACTTCCCAAAGGTATAGCAGCACGTCCATTAAACTGTAGTACCATTTTGTATGTTGAACTTTTTACATTGCCAAGGTTTTGTATTAGATTTTGACAAGCCATTCTTGTTGAATGTGGGGGGGCAGGCGCACCGTGTTCGGATTCCATGTTAAACTGTAGGTCCTTATTTCATCTACAATCACCCTAACATTACCATTAGCGTAATGTGCGTATAACCGAAGGGTAGTAAGGGACGTGTGATAATAATAATACTATTTTTTTGTTACCGTTTTTTACCAGAATAAATTTTAGTACCGTACCGTTTTTATTAATTAGCACCCCCCCATACATGTGGTCACTCCATTTATATTAATTTGTTTATTTTGAATTAAGTGCCAAAGTTATAGTTTTATCAGTTAAGTATATTGTTTTATTAATTTTCTAAATGGATTTAATCAATCATTCATTTTTTTTTAATCATATTAACTTACTCGAGTTGGCCCACGGATTCGCTCCTTTTGTTGGGTAAATTATCGTATTTTTAGCAAATCATCTCATACAGGTTTATCAACCTCTATATCTGAGAGCTTATTTGAACATAAATTATTGTAAGACTCTTATTTTTGAATAAAATAACTTTTTTACGTTAAATACAAAATGAGACATTATTAATTGATTTAATTTATTTTTCGATAAGGAGCTTTGTAGAAGTTTATAATAATAGTAAGGGTTTTGTAAAGATATTAATTTATTTTATTGTACATAGGCCAAACGAATATTAATTTTTTAGTTCAATCATTTTAGGCAAGTCGAAAGGGGGGGGGGGGGGGAAAGTGGAGAAATTGGGGTCAAAACATCATTTGTATCTTCGCGCTGCAAGTTGAGACCTGTATAAACTACCTAAAATCAATTGCGAAACGTATGAGGTGAAAAAACTTGTATGTTGATGATTGCCACAATTAATACTACATATAAGAAGTAAAAATCTATTTTTTGTATTTATATTTATATATATTTGATTATATATATATTATTATACCTATAATGAAGTAAAATCTATTTTTTGTATATATTGCAGTCTTTGCACAATTTTGCTCGTAAGGGAGACATGTTGAAATGAACACCATAAGAAATAGTTTAAATTTACTACTTAAACTTGAATTAATTTGAAAGAATCACTCTAGTACGTTGCACCTAGCTTATCATAAAATTGTTCTGGTAGTAATTGTTTCTTGGTTTTTAAAGATTTTCCTTCTCCGCCTAATATTAATTTTCTAACTCATTTAATACACATAGTGTTAAGAATAATTTCTTGATCTATTGTTGTACTTCAACCTGCCAGCAAATTTCGATTTTCAACTATAGATAAAAGGTTTTTTTTTATAACTCCCCTCGCCCCATTCTTGTTTTCATGGAGTTACATTTTCAAAAGTTCAGACTTATTAGTTATTTGGGTGGTGCATTTATACGAGGCATGCAAAAATTCAATTTTTTAACGGGACACTGCACTGAGATGTAGTAGTTTCTATTTAGTTTGTAGATTTGAACCCCCATTCCGAAACCCACTTTGAGAAATTTAAAGTTCTTATGTTATTTTGGCTAATCTGGGATTTGATTTATTTTTATTTATCTTTTCACGATTTTTATAAAATAATATAAAAATATTTTTTTTTCTCATCTCAAAAGATTTTTTTATTCTCTATTATACTCATCACAACTATTTCTCTGAATGAAATTTAAATAATCATATAATAATATTATTATTTATTATTATGTAATGACTATTTGTATTGTTTCCAGTACCCTAATTAATAAATTTAAATTATCTTACAATACAGAGAAGTAATTTTAATATATTAGTTTTGGAAATGTTGAGCTTCCAAACTCACTTCTCCACCAATACTTAATCACTGGAAATTTCAAATTCTTATGATTTATTTGGTATCCTTATAATGCTGTACTTTCCTTAAAAAAGCAATTAAAACGCCTTATTTGTGTTTCCGAAAATGTTATCAAATGGTAATTATCCCGTGAATTAGGCATTGTATTTGATTTACAGAAACAAAATTAGTGATTTCATGGCGGGGTAAAATGTCAGCCAATAGTTTTTTAATTTATGGAAAAGACCTCCTTCTAAGTGAATTTAATGATTTGTTTAAATAGGTACTTAACTGCAAGAATTTACATATGCATTTTATAACCTTATTAAACAAATCGATCATGCTTCATTAATGTGGACTGTAGTTGAGAGAAAAATCTCCCATGCAAGGTGGAATAGTTTTATGTTATCCGTGCCATTTAAAACAATACTTTAGAAACAGTATTCTAAATTTAATATATCACGTGCTGTTTGAACAATACTGTTTTTTACAAGATAAACATTGTTTCATTGTCTTTCTACATGAACAAATGTATATCGTACGGAAGTTAATGAAAGCATTAAGGTATTGGTAGCGTAATGTTCACTTAAATTATGTGTTAACTTTTCCAATATAAATTTAATAACATTTTGTAAGTAGGCTATTCATAAACCAATTTGTAGTTATAGTGAAATATTGAATTTTATTAATGTTCATAAGTGTGTAAACTATATATTTAAGGGTAATATTAGAATAAGCACATTTATGTTATATAGTTGGTAATACTATATGCCCTCAAAGTTGGAGATATTTGTGTGTCCTCCACCTATACACCCCCCCTCCCTCTCAGTTGGAAATAAGTGTTCCTCAAAGATTGAGTTCAAATCCAGCCGGTGTACAAGGGTATTTTTCCTAAAATGGTTCCCCACTCTCAATATATGCAATTTGTAGGTACATTCAATCTAAATGTACTTCTCAATCATGTTCATTAGGGGTAAATTGATGTATGTGTACAACTCAAACGGGTAGTAAGTCACAATGAAAAAAATAATACAATGTGTGACTATCAAGAGTATGGACGAAGCTTTATTAGTGTCGGCGAGGTAGTTTGTAAAAAACTATTTTTAAGGAGTTTTTTAGGGGATTGACTCCAAGCAGTGGGAAAATATTTGAAAATGGAAATGCCACTAAAGTATTTGGGGTGACTTAAGATTAGAAATATAATTGATTGTTATAGAATTTTCTCGAAGTTTGATGCAAACCATCTCTCTGTTCAAAACTAAGTATATCATAGGGATGATTAAAAACTGGAGGAAAGGATATTTGATGGGGGTAGGGTGGCAGAAAAATGTGAAAATTACCCACTATCCTCCCTTCCCTCTTTCTGATCACCGCTAATGAGTGCCATCGATATAAAACTAGCGGCAGACACCCCGTAGAATGTAGAGTATTTCTCAGAGTCTGACAAACTAATTAAATCTGAACAAATACACATCCAGCCCTGACAGTTAATTCATCAGGTGAAAGGGTAAAAAGCACAGTAACCAATGATACGTTTTTTGGAACATCCGGGAATCGAACCCGGACTTTTAGCACAGTATGCAAACAGTACCAACTGATGTAAAGTGTTCGATGTGTATTGAAATCAAATTTAGTACGGTTTATGTGATGTTACAAAATATTTTTTTACGTGACTAAAAAAAATTACCACGTACACAAATAACAAAATGGTACGTAGTATTAACGCTTGTAAGCTACTGGTCATAGTCATGCATTCAAAATATAACTTGTTTTTGAGTGACGGAGGTGGGGTGTATTGTAGTTTTTTATATTCATTCAAGAATTAAATTATTAAAGACTTGTGGATTTAAATGTATGTATTGATATGGTTCATATATAGTGTAAATATTTTTATGAGAGTTCGGCCATTCATTTTTTCTGGTACAGCGGCTCCTTCGGTCTAAATATGTGAGAACCTGGTCTAAGTAATATATGTTACAGTGTTGAATAACACGCTTGGTAGCTTTGTAGTTCGAAGTACTTTAGTATTAATTTTAACCGAAATCGTTGTGGTGCGTGTGATTATGAGTCTCTATATGTGAGGTAGTCGGTGTATGTGTAATAACCTTATCTTGTGGTTAAGGACTTAAAAAACTCTAAAACGAACTTAATGACCAGACATGGGGCTACTAGTTATACCACATTTTCTTGAATACATGTTTGGAAGATAATATGGTTGTGCTTTTTTCAAATGAGAATATAAGTGGACTTTTAATATGTGTGTGTGTTTTGAATATAAGTCTTTAAACATGTCTTAAAAGGAGCCGTATGTATACGAATATTTCTGTGTCTAATGTTTTAGTTATAAAGTAATTAATTCATGTTTGTCATTGAAATTATTAGGGGTCATGGGGGGAAGGGGATGGTGTATACAGAATTTGTTACATTGATATTTAAATGTGGTGGCCAGGCTATTGAACTATATTTTTCTTTTCAGTTATGATATTATGGGAAGGTTCAAGTTAGCCGCCACATTAAAAAGATCTTAGAATTTCTAATTTTAAAGCACAAATGTTCATTTTCGGCAAATATGAGCACAAACGGAAACACATGGATTGACTTAAATTAATTTTGGTATATTTGTGTTTTTCAATATGTGGCGGGCTAGCTGAGCTCAAGTTGGGCACATAAATATTTTCTAAATTGGCAGTTTAAACAGCACAAATGTTCTGTTAGGGCATATGAGATAAATAGAGCTCAAACAATTAGAAAAAAAATATTTTTTTCGGCAATGTGGGCGGGCAAACTTGAGTCACGTCTGGTTGCTCTAGGCTATAAGAGTGTACTTTTTTGGAATGGGGAGAACAAAGCGATCTAGGCGAGATATTTTTTATAACCAAAGTCGTTCAGTTTATCCTCTGGCTCTGCTTCAGCAATTGGCTTTTCGGAGGTCACTTGCTATTCGTACGTTTTCTTGCCCTAGGAAGTTATCATCTGTAAACTCTTCACATTTTGTATTTTTTACGGTTTTATGAAGACTTAAAAAAAGACCAACGACAATTCCATAAAATCTTTTTGTATTTTTTTCACAAGACCCCCACACCCAGGTTTATGCTCTACTCTGGTGTATAATATATATATTATGTATTAGTTATTTTATACTATGTATAATAGGGTATTTGTTGAAATATTCTGAGAATGCTTTGACTAATTACTAGGGAGGGAAAATTAGTAATAGTTTTGAAACAAAAGAGCCTATTGGTTGCTAACAGAGCCATGTTGTTAATTATATCGCAGTAATAAAAATAGTTACATGTTTGAAAAAAATTATTTGTACTAATTTTATATAATAATATAAATAGGTATAATAATTTAACAATCATAATAGAGTAAGGATCTAGTCAAAACCATAATTTTAGTTTATATATATGCCATTGTAATATTTACTGGCAAAATTTATTTAATGCATCACTTTTATTTATATATTAATTTTTATTACAATAGATTAAAAAAAAAAATTTATATGTATCTCAGTAGCGCTAAACGAAAATGGGGTACTTAGACAAATTTAAAGTGGGGGGCTGAAATTGTTTCCCTTTCATTTTGCCTTCGGAATAAGTTGTCAAAAGTCCTTAATTTGAATGTACGCATATAAATTTTTAGATATTTTAAAAGGATAATAATATTCGGGAATCTATTTATAAAATTAGGTGTTTAGGTTTTGTGAATTGCTCTAGTTGTATGTAGGATATTGTCAATGTTTTTAGAAATATTGTAACTACCTTTGCATCAGTTGTGCTTTCTTTTTTCAGATGATGAAACATCTAAACTAAGTACTTTTACTCTCGAAGATACCGAAGGTTTTAATTACATTTTAGGCAACGCCTTAGGCCAATGCCTTTTAGGCCAATGCCTTTATTGGCCAAATGCTCCTTTTAGGCCAATGCTTGTTAGGCAAACGCCTTGTAGGCAATACGCCTTTGGCCAAATTACTTTTAGGCCAAATTACTTTGAGGCCAATGCCTTTAGCCAAATGCATTTAGCCAAATGCCTTTTAGGCAACTGCGCGTCCTCACAGGTCGTAACGTTACAGTAGTCCGGTCTCGTGTTTATAAATAAATAGCTCAAACATTGACACAAATAAACACTCATATTTCATTTGAACTCCGTGTTTATCTTTTTTTTATTGTCAGCGTTAAGTTTTTATGTATGTGTTGTTGTGTGTTTGTTTTTATACTAAGGTTGTGAGGAATTATAGTTTTATGGTATATTTATATATTTATTTGAATAATAGTGTATTGTTAACAGTTAAAATATAATAACATTATTGGAGGTTCCGGTTGTTACAAACAATTACAAGTCAAGAGGTAAATAATAAAGTAGTAAAAGAAAGTGGGCATTGGTGTTAAGAGTCTAACTATTCTCGTTAGCGGAACGTTTTCAGTAAAATTCAAGTGGCATTATATTGTTTGTATTTAATTATTGAGGAAAAAAAGATTTTATACATAAAATATTTTTAAGCATGATTACGTGGAGAATAGAGAAACGTGTTATTATACTCAATTTTGAAAAAAATATTTTAAGAGATTAGTGGAGAATAGAGAACTCGTTAATATACTTCAATCTTGAAAAAAATACTATTGTGAAAATAGTTAATGTTTTAAAATTTATTGTGAGGAAAGAGGATTATATTCACACTAGTTTTACCTAAGGAACAGCACGACAGAACCGGGAAGTTTGTATAACACGACAATTCGCAAAAATTGCAGCAAACTTAAGAATTCATCAAAGCTTTTAGGAATTTAAATATAAGAAAACAATTATACAGATCATTTCACAAAAAATAGATCTGGGAAATAGTACCGATTTTCTCATGTATTGTATAGTTGTAGCTTAATATTGTATTATCATTAAAAATAATAAAACGATAATTTGAGTTCGAAATATCTAACATTTATGATCTTAGGAGTACATATTTAAAATTAAAGTGTTTAGGATCAGATATGTTTATTAACAGTAGGTCAACCTAGTATGTTTGTTATGAATTTAGATCATGAGTGGCTAATATTTCCAAAATTTTTAACAGGATATGAAAATTTAATTATGTCAAAACATTTTTTTAAAAACAGTGTTGTTATGTGCATTGAGGAGGAATATTCCTTTTAAATGAAACAAAAGTTTTGCAGGAGAAAGTTTGTTGGGACAATTGATAACTATCCCCAATAAAACTGAAACTTGAATATGGGCCGTTCTGTTTGCTGTAGCGTGGCTATTTATGTAAAAACTTAATATCTGTCGCTAAGAACTTTAAGATCATGTCCAAATTGATCACCGGAGTAGAAAAGTTGAGGTAATTGACACAAAGGTCTTGTTGTGACGGCAATGTTGAAATTTAATGATATACGAAAAAAAATTCACCTTTAAATTAATAAAAATAAGAACATACAAAAGAATGATAAATATATATAATTAAATCTAAGTTTGTGGCAGAATGTAAAGTGTTAAATGAGTGGAGAGATCATATAGAAAGAAAGTGTGGCTTCTGGGCCTTGTGGATTATCACCTGGGCTTATATGCGGGAGTATCTACCAGGGCAATCAACGTTTAAGGTAAAAATTAACTCACAGGCATAAAACAAATTATTAATTATTAAGTTCATGTCAAGAAAGGTTTTGTTAATTTTGTACAGGTAGGATAATTACAGAATAGGGCAGTTCTTAAGTCAGAATTAGTTACTCTCAGTGCAGAGATTGACTAAAAACAAATACTATATTACCTTAACTCGAGTGGAAATTGTTGATGGGCTGTGAGACAATAAATGTTGAACGTAGTGACAGTGTAGTAAATTAGTTGTTGGACTGTCACATTGAGAAATTAGATTAAAAAAATGTTGGACTGTATTGAGTACAATAACTGTTGACTGTAATTGAGTACAAATAACTGTTGATGTGATAATGAATACGATGACTGTTGAAGTCACATTGAGTACAATAATTGTTGACTGTGACTATGAACTACAATACTGTTGGATGTGAAATGTCTACAAATAATGATGACTGTGAAAATGACTACAATAACTGTGACTGTGAAATGACTTAAATAATGTTGACTGTGACAAAATGAGTACTTATGAATGTGACCGGTGACAATGCAGTACAATAGTTGTTTTGAATTGTGAAATGAGTAATGACTGTTGACTGTGAAATTGGTACAATACGTTGTTGGACTGTGCAATGAGTACAATAACTGTTGACTGTCACATTGAGTCAATTTAACTGTTGACTGTAAAAAATACTAATAACTGTTGACTGTGAAAATGACTAAAAATAATGTTGATGTGCAATGACTACATAACTTTGACTGGACTATGAGTCAATGATGTTATTGATATGTTAAAAAGCGTAAACTGTGAAAATGAGTAAAAAAATTAGACTGTGAAAAAAAACAAAAAATGTTGATGTGAAAATGATAAAATAATGTAGACTGTGAAAATGATACAAAAAACTTTTGACTGTGACAATGATCAAAACTGTTAAAATGTGACGTGGTAAAATAATGATGTTTTGTGACAATGATACAATGATGTTGACGGTGACAATGACAAAAAAAGTTTTATGACATTAGTACAAAAAAATGTTGATGCGACAATGAGTACAATAAATGTTGACTGTGACAATGAGTACAATGAATGTCGACTGTGACAGTGGTACAATTAACTTTTTGACTGTGACATGAGTCCCAATACTGTGATTGGGGACAATGATACAATAACTGTAGACTGTACAATGATACAATAACTGTTGAACTGTGAAATGACTAAAAATAACTGTTGACTGTGAAAATGACTACAATAACTGTTGACTGTGACAATGATACAAAATGTTGACTGGGGACATGAGTACAAAGTTGAAATTGTGACATGGTAAAATTTAACTTTTGGGACTGGGACATGATTTACAATAATTTGTAACTGTGACAATGAGTACAATAACTTTTGAATGTGACATGGTCCCAAAAAACTGTGATTGTGACAATGATTACAATAACTGTGACTGTGACAATGATACAATAACTGTTGATGTGACAAATGTACAATTACTGTTGACTGTGAAAATGATACAATAACTGTGACTGTGACAATGAGTACAATAACTGTTGACTGTGACATGACTACAATAACTGTTGACTGTGACAATGAGTACAATAACTGTTGACTGTGACAATGAGTACAATAACTGTTTGACTGGTGACAATGAGTACAATAACTGTTGACTGGTGACAATGAGTACAATAACTGTTGACTGTGACAATGAGTACTATAATGTGACTGTGACAATGAGTACAATAATGTTGAATGTGACAATGATACAATAACTGTTGACTGTGATCAATTGGACTACAATACTGTTTGACTGTGACAATGATACAATACTGTTGACTGTGACATGAGTACAATGACGTCTGACTGGACTGATATGAATGACTTGACTTGAGATAGTACAATGACTGTTGACGTGACTATGAGTACAATGACTAGTATAACTGTTGACATTGAAGGTACAATAACTGTTGATGTGACAATGATACAATAACTGTGACGTGACAATGATACAATAAATGTTGACTGAAATGAGATATGACGGACTTGAACTAGTAGTACATGATATGACTGAAACTGTGACAAATGAGTACAATAACTGTTGACTGCGACATGATAAAATAATGTTGACCTATGACAATATAATGTTGACTGTGGACAATGTGGAGTACAATAACTGTTGACGGTGACAATGAGTACAATAAATGTTGACTATGACATGAGTACAATAAATGTTGGAATGTGACAATGAGTACAATAAACTGTTGACGTTGACAATGAGTACAATAACATGTTGACTGTGACAATGAGTACTATTGGACGGTGTTATATACTTGACAATGAGTAAGTACAATACTGTTGACGTGACAATGAGTACAATATAATGTTGAAATGTGACATGAGTACAATAACTGTTGACTGTGACAATGAGTACAATAACTGTTGAGTGACAATGAGTACATAATGTTGATATGTGACAATGGAGTACAATAAAATGTTGACGGTGACAATGATGAACTATGACTGTTGACTGTGACAATGATTACATTAACTGTTGACTGGGACAATGAGTACAATAACTGTTGATGCGACATGAGTATAATAACTTGGTATGTGATTGTGAGTACAATATTTAGTATTGGGATAGTGAGTACAATAACATGGTATAGGACAGTGAGTACAATCACTTGGTATTGGGACAGTGAGTACAATATTGGAGTGTGACAGTATGTACAATAATTTGTATTGTGTCCTGAGTACAATAACTTGGTATTGTGAAATTGATTACAAAAACTTGGTATGTGACAGTTAAGTACAATGACTGTTGAACGGGTGACAATGACTACAATTAACTGATGACTGTGACAATGGTACTATGACTGTTGACTGTGACAATGATTACAATAAACTGTTGACTGTGTACAATGAGTACAATAAATGTTGACTGGGACGATGAGTTACTAATGAATTGTTGACTGTGACAATGAGTATAATAACTTGACTGTGACAATGATACTATGTTTTAACTGTAAATGAGTACAATAACTGTTAATTTGGGGACAGGGAGTAAATAA
>JBCFYV010009760.1:0-17571 GCA_039000515.1 Timema cristinae | reverse complement strand
TGGGTGGTTTAGGAAATTTTATATATTGTTGTGGTTTTCCCATTTCTATCTGCGCTAGTGGTGTTTTCTTTTTTTAAAGGCCTTTTATTATAATAATGAGGTATTTTAACATATCGTTTGTGCATATGTATATATAGATGTATGTATGGCTTATGATCTAACCAATTAAATTAGGCAGTTAGTAGCAAGTGTGAACCTATCGATAGTTATAAAAAAGTCAAATTTCATGTCAAATTGAGAGTTCGCTCCAGTCTGGCCACCTCTCATTACAACCAATGTGTTCTATTTTATATTTTAGTCACTCGCACGCTCGCTCGCCCAGTCTGGCCGTCCCCTAAGTATATGATATCACACAGAGAACACAGCTTGGGGACAATATTTTAGATTATTTCAAACAACATATCATTTGACATGGTTAATGAGATTAAATATTTAGGAACAATTTTTACTAGCAATAACAATATTTTATTGGAAATTCGGAAAATAATACAGTCGATAAATGCAGGGGCGGATTTACGCAAAGGCCTAGTAGGGACATGCCTGCGGCGGCAAATTTTGAATAACGAAAGAAAATACTATTTTTGTTCTGCCAGTTAAAATAATTGTATGACTTCATCGTTTGTAGGATTGTTATGATGTGCTGTATCTGCGTACCAACATGACAGAGGATCACCTTAATTCACTGACATTAGTCTTAATTGAAGGTCACTTATTGGATAAAATGGATTTGTTTGGTATAATTGACCAGTTCGCTCAGCAGAAATCAAGGCGAAAGATATAACATACTATTTTATTATTGTGTATATGCTAATGTTTAATTTGTAGTAACATGTATACAAACATTGTTCTTTGTCATTTCAAACACTTCCCAGATAATCATTTTAAACAAAATCGTTATTTCCAAACGTCTAAAAATATCATATTTTCAAAATGCACTCATTATTAAATTAAACCACGGGTGCAGGGAAAACTAGGACTCCACCTCACCTCGGTACCACTTATAGTTCTTAAAGACATTGTGACTTAAAACGCATCTTTCATATACACATTAATAATCAATACTATATAATAATAATAATAATAATAATAATAATAATAATAATAATAATAATAATAATGATAATAATAAAATGAAAAATTTATCCACCTCGGTGTTCACATGGTATAACGCGCTAATCTCGTGTTAGATTAGACTGCGGAGGACAGGGAGATCAGGGTTTGATCCCGGTCGGGTGTACTGAGGGTGTTTTTTCCTAAATGATTTCCTACTCTCTTTCGTCAAGCAAATGCGAGTGCGCTGTCTCCAAATTAAACATACCTCATTCCTAACTCATTAGCATAATTAGTACATAAGAGTATAACAAAAATTGATAGTAAGACACGGTGGGAACACAATAACTATTTAGTTAAGGTTTTGAGAAATAAACCACACAAATAACAAAATACTTAGGTGACCTGGCGGTCTAGGGATAAAGTGTCAGACTTCTGTGCTAGGGTCCAGGGTTCAATCCTCGGTCCCGGCACAGATTTATCTGATTGCCAAACCCTTCCTTCACCTCTGACAAGACGTGTATTAATCACAACTTGTGAATGTGGGGAATACCAGGCCTCCACCGTGGTTCGGATTCCACGTTAAACTGTAGGTCCTCCATTTCATCTCACAATCACCCTACCATTACACATTAGCGTAAGAACGTATAACCCGAACAGGTAGTAATAAGGGGTGCTAATAATAAAAACATAATACTTGTATTGCAATAAATAATTCAAGAAATAAAAAAGGAAAAATATTCAATCATAACATACGCCTCAACATTTAAAATATGTACAATTTTTTTAAATATATTAAAATAAACATGATAATTCATAAAAATCATATAAAGTGTTAAACTTATCTTCAAATAATTTTGAGAGAGTTTTTTGTTTCAACGATTTGTTATTGCATCGTCATAACAAAGTGTAGATGCTCTCTAATGTTAAATAAAGATGATGGTCAAGTTTGTGAGCCTCTGTTGCTCCAAAGTACTCCTCATAAGATTTTCAACAATAATGGGGTTTTAATTTTAAATATAATATAATAGAAGACAAAGTCTTAAGTCTTTATTATTATTTGTTTTTAATATTTTCAATAGCAAAATTTATTGCAAATTTGCCCTTGATCATGTAGGTGTTCCTATCCCTTCTCGGGCTTCTCGTAATCCAAAATTATTTTTTCTCAATAGCTCTTAGCTCTTAGCTCTAGGTCGTTGTGTCCATAGCGCCAATTCTAGATTTGTCTGATTCTACTTCTATCATAAAGAAAAGCTAAACTCAGTTATTTAAGGAAATCCCATTTCAATAATTTATCATGTAGAGGTTCTGCCTATAATATTTAAATTTACAATATTCAGATACTTTTTTTGCAAATTGTTACTGCTTTTAACCACTCTTTAGTTATTTGTCATTATTCCTATTCTTTATTCTTAACATTATTAATTACTTTTTTTTCCGTAACTATTCATCAGTAGATAACATTATTTAGCCATTTTTGTTTATCTTATTTTCTCATGTAAATCTATGTATTTGTATGGTACTTGTGTACTTTCCAGTGCTGGCCTATTATAGGTGTTACGGCTGTTGGCCAGCACTATAATAAAGGAAATTGAAATTGAAATTATTATCAGCACAAGACTTTTCTTACTACAATTTCAGGTTGTACGGCTATGTACAAATTACGCTGATGGGATTGGGATGTGGTATGTGTAATTTACATTAAGTGTACCGACATTTGCGTGGGGAGAATGGGGAACCATGTAGTAAAAAGCACCCTCGATACACCCAACCAGGATTGAGCCTCGATCTCCACATTCTAGGCAGTTTAGCCTAACACGAGACAAGCACGTTAGACTGTGCGGCCACCGAGGTGGGTTACACATCTTATCAACTAACTTAGAGACCCTGCCCGTCAATTTAATCACTCTGAAAGGGAAACACAGATTTCATAAATCAATAATTTTCCAGCTATGTTAGGAGTCATTCCTAGGACGCTTATATCAGAACCGACATGTTACTTATTGATCTACAGTGTCAAACTATATAAGTTATTTTTAAATGTATACAACACATAAATACTATTATATCGAGGTGAACAAATTCTGACAAATGTAATGACTTGTGACAAAGAAAACCATCCCCTTTTAATTATAATCCCTATTTACAATCATCCATACGTCACTATTCCAACAATATTACTACTTCTAAATGGTATCACCTCTTTGGCGTGTATTGGAAAGGTTCTTTTGTTTTGTTATTGGCGTGGTGTTGAAAAGAAGTGATATTAATGCCGGGATGTAAAAACTTTACAATCATTAGAAAAGAAGAAAAAAGGACTTGTTACACTACTTATTACCAGTTTAAGATTATGAAAGGATGTACACCAGGATCTTGATTACTACTTGAAGAGTTTGTGAGGACATGCATATCCTTCAGTAAACATAAAGAGATATGTACATATGATCGAGTTCTCGACTACAGATGGTCTAGGGTGAGAAGTTTCAATTTTCTTATATTATTGCGGGACTGAGGATGGTTTTAATAAAAAAAAAGGTAAATAATAGGTGGCTGTGAGCAGTGTGGCTATTTTGTTTGACTCAAAGAAGTCTAATGGTTTTAAGGGTAAATAATAAACTTTCTGTGCCATAATTTTTACGTGGTTGGACTTAGGTATATATGTTGGTTTTATTTTGCCTTTGAAAATGTAAGGAAAAAGGTTTTTTTT
The DNA here is from genome assembly GCA_039000515.1 of Timema cristinae. NCBI lineage: Eukaryota > Metazoa > Arthropoda > Insecta > Phasmatodea > Timematidae > Timema > Timema cristinae. The sequence continues at coordinate 13,814 of JBCFYV010009760.1, read as the reverse complement.
TTATTCTGTTATCGAATGATTTAAATTGAATTAAGATTGTGATATAATAATTATAGCTTTGACAACAAAACAAATGTTATATAAATATGTTAACCTAGATATGTGATTTACCGGAGCTCCGCAGGCAGGTTAAGTATAAGTGCCTATCTAAACCCAGAGGTCCCGAGATTAAGTTTCCTCGTGCAACTGAGCTGGATGAAATTGAACTATTTTTTTTTTACATACAACAGTAGGAGAAATAAATATTTAATTAAAATAACAACTAATAATATTTTTTTTTTCTTTTTTCACAGTGGCGCCTTAACGCGGGGCTTTTCGATAAGGTTAGGATAGAGCAACCTAGTATTTTCAAATGTGGTTTAGGTTATGAGCCAGGAAGGGTATTTTCTTAGAAGTAGGGACAGAGGACAGTCTAAGATAAACATTAGGTATGAGGCTGAGGTTTTACCCACAATAATGGATGGACAATCAATTGATGTAGGGTTGGAGGATGATGCTGCTACCACGACACCACAGCAGGAAAAGGTAGTTAGGGACCAAGTAGTGGTTGAGGATTTGAGCGACGACTCATCCCAAACTTATTTTGAGGGTCCGTCACCAGACGGGGACAAAATCCCTCCTTTCCCTATGGAAATTCCCCATAGTACCCCTTCGTTGGACCTTATGGCGGGTATCCAACAGTTGTTAATGGAGATGAGGGAAGGGCAGTTAGTCCTCGAGAGAAAGCTCGTTTCTACTCAGGAGGAAACCCGCAGTGAGATTATGCGTCACATCGGTTCATTAACGGTCAGTATGAGAGAAGAGTTTTCAGCGGCAATAGGCAAGACCAGGGCCGACTTTTAGGTTAGAGTTGAGGCCACTGAAGAGCGGTTCAGGCAGGAGCTGGCCAGTGTTAAGAAAGAGATCCTGGAGTCAAGGGATGAGCTTAGCCTGACCTTGGAGTCAAACCAAAGGTTGACGGCACAGAAGCAAGAACAGCAGGTCGCACAGCTAGAGGAAGGATTGAATAGACTAAGCCTAGAGGTGCGCACAGGAAACGAGAGTCAGACAAATACACTGGGGATTCTGAACTCTACTGTTGTCTCACTGAAGGACAAGAACCGGGATTTAGCCAAAACCCAGGTGGTGTTGGATCAGAGGTTGACTGATACCGCCGAGGAGGTAAAAATGGTAAAGAACCAGCTTGAGGGATTGTCAGACCAGGTCAGGTTAGGAGGGCTGGGCGACTTAAGCCCATTTTCTTCATCTTTGTGTACCCTTTTAGGTGACCGGGCTCTTGTGGATAGACTCCCTAAATTCAATTGCAGGAGTGGGCAGGATCCCGTTAGCCACCTCAACACTCTGGAGGAACTTTTTGAAGAGCGTCGACTAAATGATAAGGAAAAAATAAGGTTAGGGGCAGTTCCCTCACTGGTGACGCTTTGCCTTGGTGGTCGGTAGTGCGCGAAAGAATCACAGGCTGGGAGGAGTTTCGAACCCGATTCCTAGCAATGTTTTGGAGTGTGGAGATCCAGGGCCAAATGAGGGCTAAATTACATGCGACAAGGTACCATGAGAACGGAGGTACTCTGGAGGGTTACCTTGCCGACATGTATAGTAAAAGTAGGAATTTCGAGTCGAACATCAGTGACTCTGAGTTGATATATATGGTCACGCATCAACTACCCATACGGTATCGTGAGATGTTGGTAGGGATTACCTACAACACTTTGGAGGAATTTAGGGCCGGACTGCAGCGCTTGGACGCTTTGGAACAGGATAGGCGTAGGGACAAAGTAGGACAGTTTAGTTCCCCACTTCATAGGAGGCCGAACGTGGAACAGCGGGTAGGACCTACTCCACAGTTTCAACTGGGAGCACGTCCACAGGAAGCGTGGAGGAGAGATAGACCTCCTCGTGACCATTCAGGCCGTAGTTTAGTTTGGGGTGCCCAGACAGAGCACCACTATCCTGGTAGAGGTCGGAAAACCCCCATCATAACATTGAGGTAAGAGACAAAAGGTCAGTCAACGGACCTTTTCCCCAACCTAGGAACCACCCTTATGGGGACAACGACAGGGACTTTAGGTCTAGGAGTAACTCCCATACCCCATTTCAACCATCCCAGACGAACCCTCAACATAGGGTACCAGCTAACATAGGTCCAGTTTATCAAGGGCAAGCATCCCGTGGTTCTAGTCATCATCCTCAACCAGTTGATGTAAATGTAATTGTCAAAGAGGGAAACTGTTGACCTGCGATGTAGGCAGCCCAGACCGGTCGCAGGTTCCACACACTCTGGGAGCATTTTTAGTAAGTCAAGAAAAAGTTAACACCCTTGGTGTAGATCTTAGGAAGAATTACTAAATGAAAAGGAAGAAATGGAGATGTCAAGAAATCCGACGTGTCCCGAGCTTATGTTAGAAGTTGAAGGATTATCTTTGAGTTGTCTATTAGATTCAAGAGCACCATAGGACAAGATTGGTTAAATTCGCTGGCTGTTTGTTCTATACTTAAGGATGTAAATGTTGAATTTCTAAACTTCAACAACAGAGTCATCGATGTGTTTGTCAGTCAGAAGAACAGAAGTAGCCAACTTTTGTACAAATAATTAAATAGTATCATCACTTGACTTCAAATTTGAGCATGGGAAGACAATATTGATATCAATATCTTAAAAAGGCGATTATAGACTTGTATTAGTAAAACATTCAATTATTTTAAAAGCAAATTAAATGTTAAAATTAAGGGCTGGTCAACCCTTTCGTGAGCCATCTCTCCGGGGAAATGAGGTACATGGCTCTACGAGTTGCCAGCACTGCATGGGTGGTGGCCTGGAAATACAACAATGTGGATTACAATTGATTATGTCTAAAGCCGGCTACACAATTAAAACACTTAAAACTACAAAAAAAAATAAGAAGAATTTAGAAACTCTAGGAAAGATTGGTGAACGATTCCCAGCATCCAACAAATAGCCTGCGGCATTTTTTTCTCAAGGTTGGAAGGTACATACCGTATTATACAAGTCAGGTATCAATCTAAGGAAAGATAAGAAAGATAAAACAAAAGTGTGGATAAATTTTTTTTTTGTATTGTGGAAAGGGTAATTTATCCCACAATTATTACTTAAGAATTATAATGGATAATTTCGACAATCAGTAATAGATTATTTGTTATTGTTAAAGTATCTACGTCAAAGAAGTTAAGAAATACCCCATGTGAAGAGAAGATGCATCCCGAAGACCTACACGATAAGAATGTGCCTACAAAATGAGAGAGAGAAAATCCTGTGAGTATTTAAAATATATGTATAATGGTTATAACCAGCGTCAACATTAAGGCTAGTCCCTCTGTGCCGGTACCTGTTAGACTGGGCAGACTTGTGATAGTCACATGAATATTAAAACTTGTGAAAGGGCAGGAACCCACACAATTTTTATTGGAAATGAATAGCATCGAGAATTATTAAATGTTTTATGGTGAAACTTTGAAGGTTATTTATTTATTTTTTGTATATGTCAGAAGAAAATATAGTTAGAGGAAGAGACAAGAGAGTGGGATTTTCTGAGAGTAAAGTAACATCACAACCAAGGTCATTCTTTATTCATGTATGGGAAGCAGACAAGTAACATGACGAGGTCTAAGACGTTATAAGCATTTTCAGTTTAATTATAATGAAGTTATTTTAAGAAAAAGAAGTTAAATCCATGAACTTTATCTGCAATTGTTACCCTATGATAGGGCTTGTGTGTTTACAAGTATGTACTGTATACTTGAGATGTGTAGCCCCAACAGCTGAGAAGAGACGCACCGGAACTTTTGATTTCACCAATTAGTCGCCATAAGCAGGCCCCAGAAAGTGTGGTACCTGGTTTCCGTCATTACGCTCCTTGCAGACAGGAATGAGGGAAGTTATTTCCATTATCTTATAACAGACAACATTGTGTAAATGTCCTTTTTATTATTTCGCTTAGTATTTATTTTAAAACACTCTATGAAGTTATAAATTATTCATACATGCAGCACCTTATGATAAGTGCTTGATATTTATGTGAAAAGGCCCAGTATTTCCATGGTAGGCTTATACTTATGATAGGGCACATTATAACATTTTGTATGTCTATTTCTAAACAACCTATAATTTCATTGAATAGTTATGTCAAACTACTATATTATTTAATATATTGTGTCATTATAGTCTATGTTTATCTCAGGGTTTGAAAAAGGTTTTTTTTTTCTTCATATAATCAACTAATGTTTGTAATTATTATTTTTAACTTGTTTAATTTTCTCATATGGTGTATGTAAATCACCTGGCAGAGGATTGTTATGATAATCTCACTTTAAGAAGTTGAAATTCATATTATGAGAGTCAGCATTCGCGACCAGTGGTGTAATAAGAAGCCTAGGGGCTGTAGGTACCCAAACAGTTAGGGTGAGTTTAGTGGGTCAATTGAAGATGATTGGGGGCACAGTACATTTCAGGAAACACCAATTTGGCATGAGTTCACGAGTTGTTGTTTTTTTGTTTGGAACAATTGTCTCATAAGTTGCAAGAGGAGAGTCTCATATTGTAACACGACTATGTTTCTATCTAACCTTTGCCATCCACTTAGCTATTTAATATTTAAGAATTTTGGTTTAGTTAAAGAGTGTGTAAACTAATAATTTTAATATGTCCAGTCTATTGCTAAAGTGTGGTTTTGTTTCAATGTAATGAGGGTAGTTTTGTTTTGTGTTAGTAATTCAATTGTATGTAGGTCTAGAGAATGCTAACAGCTTATACTATATAAGGCAAGCATTAGCCATGTAACATATTTGTGTAAATGTTTGTAAAAAAAAAAAAGTTATGTAAAACCCAAGGTAGTAGACAAATGTTTCACCTGGAGGACAACTAGAGTGCCATTTGAATTTGCTCAAATAGCTGGTGTAGTGCGGTTGAAACCCAGGAGCAGGTGTTTTAATTTGTCGCTTTGGTTGCGAGGACACCGACATAAGTCAAGTGCGCGTCTTCAAAACCTATAAACCAATATGTAAAGGGTTAAATGAATGTACATTTCCGAGCAAGCTTACCTGCAAGGATCTCAACGGTGCCAAGTTTAGAAGAAAGGAAAAGTCGTTAGACAATGGACCTTAACTCCTACCACTTTAAGTGCACCAATGGCTGGTAATGTTCCAGTAGCAGTTTTCAATACTAAAACTAACTTCTGAAACATTAGGGGTTAAATCTGTGACAAAGAAAACCATCCCCTTTTAATTATAATCCCTATTTACAATCATCCATACGTCACTATTCCAACAATATTACTACTTCTAAATGGTATCACCTCTTTGGCGTGTATTGGAAAGGTTCTTTTGTTTTGTTATTGGCGTGGTGTTGAAAAGAAGTGATATTAATGCCGGGATGTAAAAACTTTACAATCATTAGAAAAGAAGAAAAAAGGACTTGTTACACTACTTATTACCAGTTTAAGATTATGAAAGGATGTACACCAGGATCTTGATTACTACTTGAAGAGTTTGTGAGGACATGCATATCCTTCAGTAAACATAAAGAGATATGTACATATGATCGAGTTCTCGACTACAGATGGTCTAGGGTGAGAAGTTTCAATTTTCTTATATTATTGCGGGACTGAGGATGGTTTTAATAAAAAAAAGGTAAATAATAGGTGGCTGTGAGCAGTGTGGCTATTTTGTTTGACTCAAAGAAGTCTAATGGTGTTAAGGGTAAATAATAAACTTTCTGTGCCATAATTTTGTACGTGGTTGGACTTAGGTATATATGTTGGTTTTATTTTGCCTTTGAAAATGTAAGGAAAAAGGTTTTTTTTTATTTTGTTATCGAATGATTTAAATTGAATTAAGATTGTGATATAATAATTATAGCTTTGACAACAAAACAAATGTTATATAAATATGTTAACCTAGATATGTGATTTACCGGTGCTCCGCAGGCAGGTTAAGTATAAGTGCCTATCTAAACCCAGAGGTCCCGAGATTAAGTTTCCTCGTGCAACTGAGCTAGATGAAATTGAACTATTTTTTTTTTTACATACAACAGTAGGAGAAATAAATATTTAATTAAAATAACAACTAATAATATTTTTTTTTCTTATTTTTTTTCATTTTTTTTTTTCACAGTTTTGAGGTGAACAAATTCTGACAAATGTAATGACTTTATGCAGTAATTTTATTATAAACAGGCCCCAAATGGTTGGTATATTAAACATGTCATGTCAAATTAATTTAATCACTAGCAGACAGAATATATCATATCAGTGGTGTACATTCTTGGAAGTGAATTGCTTGTGTGAGCTCAAGGTAGTGGGCGATATTGTAGATTAGAACTCTGCCAGCTTATAGCAATGGGGTGACTGGGATTCCCATTATATCCTCTTTTTTCGTTATTAGTCTAAATTTAAAAAAATGAGCCTGTAACTACCAGTAGTATACGAGTTGTTTTGTAGGTTTCATCTGTTTTAGAAAGAGTAAGCTAACAAAATTATTCCTGATATGAAGAAACTAGTACCTGTTGAATCATGAATTTATTCGGAAACGATGATTTAGTATAGCACTAAAACTCTAAATTCTTGTTAATTCTCATTACTACGCTCCTGTGGATGTGCTCTGTTGTTGATGGGGTGCCATGACGTCCCGCCAAGTGAAAAGATAGAAATAAATCTTTGAACAAGGCTGATAAAAATATAAACATACACAAGTCATAATACTCTTTTATTTAATTTAGGAAATAATGTTGGTGGCAGAGTGTGCTGCATAATACTTCATTGTTGGGAGTGCACCAATAAACTGTTCCCGTCCCCACGGTCTCTATTTGACCAAACCAACACGTTAGGATCAGGCCTAGGAATGTGGTATCGAAACAAAAGTATCAATACTGTACTCATTAAAAATATCGGACAAAAATATAGATACACTGCTATTATCGAAAGAAAATTATCGATAACAATAAGTATCGGTATCTAAATACTAATCTGGAAAAATGTTTTTTTTTATCTAGGATTAATAATCTCTTAACCGCTTCGATGTCCAGGTGGTTTAAAAAAATTAAATGTTTCTACCCAAGTTTGGTTCAAATTTCTTGGTTCTGTAGGGCCTAGGTCTATGCACACTTATATGGATGGATAAAAAATTGATTTTACTATCAGGGCCCCGCTTTTAGTTCTTGACAAAAATTTTGGATTGGTCCCTGGGGCGCCTTAAGTAAATGTGTAATGCAAGCGTTTTCTTATGTTCCTCACTAAGTTTGGGTCAAATTGATCAGATCTGTAGGGTCCAGGCCTATGCACACTTATTTGATTGGATAGAGAATGTATTTTAATATCAGGGCCCCGCTTTTGACTAAAATGGTATGGGCCTTGGAGTGGCTTAGAAATGTGTGTAATTCAAGATTTCTCCTCATGATTGGTCAAATTTTATATAAATACTAGATAGCTGTTGCCTGCGGCTTTGCTCGCGTGGAAGTTGATTAATTAAAAATACGAAAATATACATATGTATTTACAGATTAATTTAAAATATTACGTTACGTTGATGACCATAACTTGACCTCAGATCAAAAATAATGCAAGTCCGATACAAACTTTCACCCCTTTTTCATCCCTTATTAAATAAAATTTCCAAAATTCCTGAAACACGTATTTATTTGTTTTACGTCAATAACCGAAATACAAAATTTTGTTTATGTAACTTTCAAAATGACGGACTTTCATACATATTATCATCCCCTATTTTGACCCCTTTGGGGTGGAATTTTCTAAAATCCTTTCTTAGTGGGTGCCTACATAACAAAATGAATATACAGTCCGAATTTCATGCTTGTAGCCTTGATAGTTTGCGCTCGGCGATGATGAATCAGTCAGTCAGTCAGTCAGGACATGTTATTTTATAGTTATAGATTGATATAAAATAGGATTATTTAATGCATATGGTTTCTAGTATTCATTTTTGGGCCTTAAAAAAGTATAAATATTATATAAATGTTGATATAAAATAGGATTCTGGATTTTGATAATCATTTTCGGTCCTTAAAAATGTCTTTAATGCATATGGTTTGTAATATTCATCTAGCTATAGCACCGCACTCTTTAAAATTTATGTTAAAATTAATGTAGCTATAGACGTTTCAAATGTCTTATTTAGTATCATATTTAGTTGGTTACAAGCCTGAATATTACCCTAAACTCTCTAAAACAAACGTTTTTGTGGGTGTGTCATAGTTCAACCTCGTTCATGGACAAATGCATACTATAATTGTAATTACTCAGCCAATAAGTTATTTACATATTGCCGGCTTTCCAGGAATATAAAACTCAGAATATACAAAACAATAATTTTACCGGTTGCTCTTTATGGTTGTGTAACGTGGTCTCTTACCTTACATTGCGAAAACAAATTTAAGTTCTAAAACAAGGTGGTTAGGAAGATTGTTGGTGCAAAATGGTATGAGGCTACTGGGGAGTTTACGTTATATAATGAAGAGTTACATACCCTTTACTTATTACAAAACATTGTTAAGATAATTAAGACTCGTATATTACGATGGGCAGGACATGCAACACGAAGGGAAATTCTAGAACCTTGTTTAGGGTATTGACTTGCAAACCCAATGGGAAGATATAGACGTAGATGGGAGGATAACATTATAATGGACCTGAAAGAGAGAGGGTTTAATGAGGTGGACTGGATAGAACTATCTCAAGAGAAGGATAGGTGACATACTTTTGTAAGGGCGGCAATTACTTTTTGAGTTCCTAGTGCCATAGACCAATTATGTAAGTACTCCTCCACCTCTTTAATTCCCACATTCTCAATTTGAAATTTTAAGATTTAGTCAGACCGTTTAAGACAACCAAATAAAATCCTTTCAGATTTCAACCTAACCACATCGAAAATAGTTTTCTAAATTAGTTATTGAAATTTCATAATGCTCGGATGCCATTCTGATATCTGGGATGGTCCCTTACATACATGCAGAGTTTCAATTTTATACCCCCTCAAGAATTGTTTTTATATTAGCTTGAACATTTTTTAGGTGATTTTTCCTCTACATTTTCCACTCCAATTTAAAATTTAAGAATTAAGATTATAAAGTTTTGTCATCGTCCTTATGCCCGCCTGTCAAAAGTCAATCGTCTAATACTGTGAGAAATATAGTTTATCTTATAGTTTTGGAAATTTAATCCCCATCACTTTCCCAGAATAACATTTAAGATTTAAAATTTTCAGAATCTGATGGACATTTTGAATGGGCCTTTTACACTCCTTTAGAATTTCAGTTTTCAACTAACGTTTGAAAATTCCAAATTTTAAAACTTATTTTCTTATATGAAATCATACTTCTATTCCTGCCAAATTTAAATTTTCTCTAGGAGTACCAATTAAAAATGTTAAATTTTCAGACTTTTATGGATAAGTTTCATTCATATTAGTTTTGGAAATTTGTTAGTCCCAACCTCTTTCTCCAACTCACTCTTATTGACAAAATAAAGCTTTCATGCACTGCTTGACAATTAAAAATAGTTTAAAATGGGGTTGGTCAAAATCGGATAAGAGACGATGAAGTTAATAGCCGGATCAACATTTCAATATATTTTACTTTGCCTTTTTTGTCAAAATAAAGGCGTCACTCATTGTTTGACCCAATTATAGATTGTTTAAAAATGGTTTGGTCCAAATCGGTTGGTAAAGAACAACAAAGTGTATCACTGGAAAAATGTATGATCACTTTTTATTATTATTATACATAGGGAAGGGGGGCTCAAAATGTACAGAATTAGTAGAAACAACTACAGCCTAGTGTGGTATAAAACTGAAATTTGGCAGGCAGGTGAAAAATACTAAATCCAAATAACTATAACATTTTTTAATTAGACTCCGGCAAATTGAGGTGGAGGAGGAGAAGTTAAAAAAATACTTTTAGGTTTGGTAGAAAACTTAAATTTGCTTGACAGGTAGAAAAACAACTTCATATAATCAGATAAGTCATAAAATTATAATTATTTAAGTGGGAATTAGAGAAATTATGGCGGGATGGGAGGGGTAAAAGTTTCAAAACTAATAGAAAAAACTAATAGAACAATTTTGTTTGCTATGGTAGAGTGCTTACCATTGCTTTCAATCTACTTAATTATTATTTTTTTGTGTTGATTGTAACAATGCCTCCAAGTAAAAGAGCCTTTGTTAACGTGCTTGTGGTTGTGCATTAAATTGAGGTATTTTTCAATTATTTTATGATTTTTGTGTGTAAACTAGGTTTATATTGTTTTGTTTATTAGATAGTAAATTTAAACTTTTTTTTGTGTTCGTTATAACAATGTCTCCACGTAAGAAAGCAAATTCTGATGCAAGGGCCCCAAAAAAAATATTTTGGATACTTACTGTAAGTAGTCACGGCTTCATCGACATAAAGAAAAAAATACTCACCTCATACGTGGTAGAAATTGTCTTATTGGTAGTTTAAAAGATTCGCTAGAAGAAAAAAGTATGTTAACCAACTTAAATGCGAACGAAGCCGCAGGCACACTTTAGTTGTTAATACGTCCGGAATTTGAGAAAGCTCTTTGTATGATCCAATATTTCATTTTAAGTTTTACTACAACGTAAAATAAAAATAATTATTATTATTACTATGTTGGCCAGCACTATAATAAAGGAAATAATAATGATAATAATAATAATAATAATAATAATAATATAGGTCCTTACTTATAAGCTCTGATCTCTCAAGGGAAGGGAACAGGAATTTAAAATACTAATATCTATATTATATATACAAAGTGTCAAAAATGTTATTAACAAATTGTATCACCTTTTAAATAAATTGAGAACTCACCCATATTTTATACCACAATACATCCTAGTTTCTTTCAAATGAATTAATATACAATCGAGTCTTTTAGACGGGGTTTGTCGGTGTCTAAATATCAACATTTCAACGTTCTCAATAATTTATAAAGGAACAATTTCTAAAGTACATACAACGTTTCTATCTACTGTATAGCAATAATGTATGTATGTAGTGTATGTACCCCCCTGTAGCATTTATTTGGAAATAAGCTACAAAAGTGTATGAAAAGCAAGTAAACTCACCTAAGGCCCCATTCAGCTGCTCCAACTCACTACGTCCTCCCCGCACAAGACAACAACATGCCTCTATCAAACCGACTGATCAACTAAAGGAGGAAAATTCATGAACAGCTGACCTGTGCTATATCTCAAGGCGGGGTTGAAAATGTATGGTGCTCATGCGCAGACTGAAATGTTATGTTGAACCACGTGTTCTAGGAGGTTCTACCAGCTCGGCGAATATCCCTGGGCCATCCCTCTGTTCATTGTTCTGTGTTAGCCGTGGTTTATGTTTACCCCTCTTCCCCCCTATCTGAGCTAGTATAAACATATATAATGGTGTTATTCAAGATGTACGGCACTCTAGTCAGGACCGTCCCCTCGGACACACCTAGGTGTCCAGGACATGTTAGGAAGGTACTAAATTTGATTTCGGCCTATGTAATTAGAAATTTCTTTTTGACGAGTAATATTCGATGGTTCATATAATTTATCACGTAAAATCCTTTATATTAATTTACTTCGACATGAAGCGTATTTGTTTTGTAAATACTTGTAGCTCATTGCCCATATGGCGCCTACAAGTCATCGTTGCGTAAGAAAAGTATTATCCGCATTGCGGATAATATATAGTTGTATTGACAAAGTAAATACTTATAACTTATTACCCATATGGCTTGGAAAACTTATTGTTGCCGATGGTATTGTTGGTATAGCCCATACGGCACCTTAAGTTTAGATTATTATTGTTGCGTTAAGAATGTATTTATCTGCATGGCAGATAAAATATCACAGTATCGCCAAAATAGATACTTGTAACTTATTGCCCGTAAGGCAGGGAAAGTTTGTTATTGCTAATTATGTCATTGTTATGAACAAGGTTTTAATACAGTATAGCTCATACAGCACTTTAGGTTTAGATTATGATTGTTGCGTTAAGAATGTATTTATCTGCATGGCAGATAAAATATCACAGTATCGCCAAAATAGATACTTATAACTTATTGCCCGTAAGGCAGGGAAAGTTTGTTGTTACCAGTTATAATGTTTAGATTGTATGGATAATATTATGATGAGTTGCAACCAATTCATGATTACTAAAATTTTGTACAATCTTGGTTATGCCTCATATTCTGTTCAAAGTTTATTCTCTTCATCAATAAAACCAAAATGTTATTATTTGACATATATTCTTTTATTCAAACTTTAAATATGTCCCCGCCATATATATACATATTGGAATAGTTGGAGTGTGAGTTCGTGGACACTTTTTGTTTTTATCCTTTCGGCTTCTCTGCAAGTTATTGTTTTTTTATCGTTAATTGTATGTTGTGCGCCAGCCTTAATCTTCTGGGAAGACTAAGGGCGGTGTTACACCTCCAGTAGCTAGCGCCAGCCATATGCATTTTTTGTGATCCATCTTTTCCTGTTGGTGTGGAAAGATACTTTGTTCTGTTGTGAAGTCACGCAACGTCTTTTAACCTCCAGCCCACCATCCCACAAGATAGGTTTTAGACTTGCACACGACAGGGCCAAGGGGCTCAAAGATATAAGCACACACAAAAAAAAACCTTTCACTTGATTCTCAAGGCACACATGAAAATCGAAGGAAATTAACAAGTTTTGAATTAGGGTCTTGCTTTGTTATGATTATATGTTTAAATAAAAAATGTGTTTGAGACAATTATACTGAGGCCTTTACTATTTAAAAAAAACACTAAGCAATAGGTATTTTCTTTAAGGAACTCCAACAATATCCACTCTTTAGAAAAATCAAAAAACCCTCTACAAATAAATTTTCACAAACTCGTTTTTCTAAATAAGTCAATATGGACAAAGGGAGTTTCAAAAATTCACTAATGCTTGTCTAAACTTTATCCAAGTCTGAATCACATTCCAACTTAATGTTGTGATACAAAGAACACAGAAAAACAACGCTATAGAGAGAAATACTGATACATTAAAAATGTAACAATGTTTTTATTTCAATTTACAGGGGAAGGAGAAGGAAGGTAAAATTTAAGGAATATACCTGTATTTGTTTGGAGGATGGGTGGACGGGAAACCCACCCTTAACACTCAGCTAAAATTTAACTTCTATCTTGCACCTGGTAAGCCAAACAGGACAATGTTGGCACCTTAGCTAACTCTCCCACCGACGTGTTATTGTCAAAGTGAGGCTATTTAAATTTTTTAACCTACAACAAGGATTAAGTGGAGTTGGACAACATCCTTGAGCTATTTACACTGAGGTTTGACACCCCACATTGTTAATTTTTATCAATATAATCCAATGATTACTTTTAGAACGTGTTCTTTCATTTCAAATAATAAAAATATTCTCCAAAACCTGACCTTAGGCCTGAAACATAAATCTCATATTCCCAAATTTTTGTTTCAGCTGCTTTACAAAGTATTTGTGAGACTGAAATCAGAAATAGTTTAAGATCAGCTCATGGAGATCCAATTAAACAGGGTCAAATATTTAGCATGCCTAAAAATGTACAGGAGTTTTTGATGAAGTTATAATAGATGCATAATAGATGAACAAATGTTTCATTACATTCGCTTGCATGAGTAATCGTATTATCAAAAAGGAATAGTATAACAATGATAAATCTACATTATTCTAAGTTGTCTCTCATTAATCTTCAAATTATGTACATTAGGCATAACACAAGGACTGTCAAAACCTCATATTGTATTGATTATCGACTCTTTATATTGTTATTTTAATGGATCAA
>JBCFYV010009759.1:0-10723 GCA_039000515.1 Timema cristinae | reverse complement strand
AGTGGTATTCAAGGGGGATGTGAGTGGTATATCAAGGGGGCTTGTGGGTAGTATATAAAGGGGGCATGTGAGTGGTATATCAAGGGGGCATGTGAGTGGTATATCAAGGGCATGTGGGTGGTATATTAAGTTAGGTAGTATATCAAGGTGAATTGTATATTAAGGGGGTTGGTCCACATACGAAATGTTTGAGAAACATTTAACTACAGAGCTGTTAGTCTTGGTGGTGAACAATTGTTTAGAAAACACAGTTTTTCTTGCGTTCAACTTTGATAACATGTTAATGTACTATTAATCTAATTTATATGTATTAGTGATAAATTGACATTTTACAGATAACGCGACCTGACGTGAAAGAAGAGCTATTAGCCTGTCTATCTTCCAGAGGATAAACATTGGACAAGACCAGCTTCTTTTCATTAATAATATTATACCTCCTTTTGGCTGAACGTTCTGTGTTGTAACCATAGTATTGCAACATTTATAAATCACACTATTATTATTATTATTATTATTATTATTATTATTATTATTATTTTGGAATTGGTTTAATATATCATGTGATATAGGAACTGTTTAAGAAAACAATTGATTATTTTTAAATAAAATCAAACCATGAATAACTATTTAATAAGCTTGTATTAAATAAATATTTCAAATCAATCAGAATGTCCTTGGTAATTTCAGGCATCTTGATAGATTCAACCAGTTTAATATGCAGGTGTGAACACCTGTTTGGAATCTAGTATGATAATGTCTGGTTTCAAACCCTGATCTCCCATGTCAAGAGTCAAGTGTGCAGTGTTTAATGTGACTATTGTGGCAACGAACGCCTTCTCCCAAACAGCCGAGTATATTGTGTAGCTGTGAAGCATCTAGAACCCCTTGACTGATACACAACCATGTGTGAGGTTGATATATCACTTCCTGTCCCAGGATGTCTGGCGGGCATAGACTGCACTATCCAGGGTGCAAACAGGGTGTAACTTAGTAGGGCTCCAGGTAACAACCGCCACAGCCATTTACCCGGAACATATTTATACTTGATCGCCTCTAGAAGCGATAAGAAAAATACCCCAGCACATACTCAGGATAGAGCAAGTCGCCAGTGGCGCATTCTCTGGTCAGCGCTGCTAACGCGCAGGATTTATACTTGGGAAACTGCTCTTACCTACCAGCAAACCCCAAGTCCTGCTGTTTGTAAAGACCACCCAAGCTTTCGCCGAGATTGAGAGGTCTTAGCGACAACCATGAACCCAAACATAGAACAATATACTCGAGTTTATAAAACTGAGTATTCTCGAACAGCATCTTGTACCAAATATTAAAAAACTCATATACAAGTTCACACTTACTAACACTTGTTATAATGTAAGTGCCGATTTACAGCGCCTCTACCGAGTTGGCTTGGAGCTGTAAAAGGTTTATACAGAATCTCTTTACTCTGATTACGACGGAAGAAAATGGAACACTTCACAGCCTCCAACCTGACATCAATCCCCCCCCAATGCTATATTTTTATTTCTTCACCGCCTTTCATAGCACAAAATTAACTCCCTAGCCGATCTTATTTTATTATCGAGTTCTGCGTAAGAGTAGCAGATCCTATTTAATTTGTAAAAATATATATGCCATGTGTGACTGAAGGGTTAGTATTAGGCAATTGTCTGCGTGCTAGCCAGCTTCTCTTAGCTTCACGGGGTTCCGGCTGGAAGCACTTGTGCCGGGAGCATCTTCGGACCACAGCGGGGTAACTACTGGTGAAAATGATGGGATTTTAAATGTGAGCATGGTCTATTAGCTAAGTGTTAAGTGTGCTATGTATCGTGTGCGCCCCACTAATGTTTCTGTGTGGGGGAGTAACTGCGTCAAGTAACCCGGGAGCTGGTAAATGCCCATGTAATGCCACTCAAAAAGGTGACTACAGGGCCCGGGTAGTCAGAGCAGCTACAAGATTCCTATAAAAGTGCTCGAGGTGATTAGGACCGGGGGGTGTACTGGCTGGTGGCTACATGTTTGATGACCTGACCAAAACACATGTCCTTATAAGTGGACAATCGGAAACCGGGCCCTATTATCAAGGACAATAGCTCAGGTGCCACAAACAGTGCCTACACTCATCAGCAGAGGACATCCACTGTGGTGGTTGCCATCATATCATGAAGGGGAATCAGGGTAACGTAGTTGGAAAAGTCATCACATAGAAAAAGGACAAAAAGTTATCCAAAGAGAAACAGTTAATGGGCCCCACATAATCAACCACCCAGGGCCGTGGAGAAAAAATCGGACGAGTGTGGTCCAACTCTGAAATTCTGGAGGTTTAACTTTCAGACAATCCTCACCCTTGACATCGAGAAATGCCAGACCAAAACGAGTTCTTATATATTTTAGAATACCCAAGCAGTCGTGGCTCGTGGCTCGTGGATTTCAACATTGGGAGGCTGAATTTGGAGGGTAGTATTTAACATTATTATTAGTTACTACTATTAGCACCGCGTCTTACTACACGTTCGGGCTGTACGCACTTACGCTAATGTGTAATGGTAGGTGATTGTGAGATGAAATGGGGACCTCCAGTTTAACGTGGGATCCGAACCACGGTGGAGGCCTGGCATTCCACACATTCACAAGTTGTAATTAATACACGTCTTGTCAGAGGTGAAGGGAGGGTTTAGAAATCAGATAAATCTGTGCCGGGACCGAGGATTGAACCCCGTACTCCCAGGACAGAAGTCTGACACCTTACCCATAGTCCGCCAGGTCACCAATAATAGTATTTAACAACATGGCAAGTAGGTAAAGGGCCAGCCCAATTAATATGGGATTCTTAAAATTAAACATTACACCTTTGGTAATGTACATTACCTCTGAGTGCTACTGGTTGGAATCCTACCTAGCATCCCTCACAAGCTAAGATTACAAGACACGTTTCTGTAAAATATTTAATATATTTAAAATCCAAACGTTTGTTTACTATTTGAAGCAATTCAATGCAAAAAAAACAAGCCACCAGGTAGGGATTAGCTCTTATCTGGCAGTTTACTTACAAACTATGTAAGGTCTATTCTTAAATCCAAACAACTTTAAAGTAGATAGAATCAAGGTAATTATCTTTGTGTCACTTGAGTAATATGCAAATAAAGTACCTTTTGAACGATCGAAATTGATTCGCTTTGCTTTGTAAAGCTTAGGGGGAAATATAGGTAGTAGCATAAACATAGAAACCACTTCGACACCATTTAGTCTAAAATCAACAAAGCTTTCGTTTTCCATATCCATGTCGGTATTCATGGGGTGAGCACTCTTATAGAACTAGCTAATCCCGTAAACTAGTTTGGGGCACTATCGCTAGGAGCAGCTTGCGATGACGTCACAGAGAAGCGCGCATTTGTGGACATGAAATTCATAAAAATAGGAAGTGTGAAGTATATGTAAAATTCACTACTACTGTTTTGTTAGCAATTTGTCGTTTATTTTAAAGAATAATTTGTTGTGTCGGTGCATCGCCTTAGCTCCTAGTGACACGGCTAAAGATATACTGGCCAGTCTTTATAGTAGTGATGGGTGGTTGAGGTTTAAAACTGAAAGGCTCATTGGTTGACAAACTGGCGAGAATATGGACTATTGGAATGTGGAATGTGAGAGGAGTGAGTGGCAAAGATAATGAACTGTTAGAGGAAATGATTGGAAGAAAAACTGATATTTTGTGTGAATGTGAAACCAAGTGGAATGGTAAAGATATTTTGATGACGAGTGATGGTAGCCAGGCATTGTGGTGTTGTCAGGTGTGGATGAATGGGTAAGGGGAAGTCAGGGAGTAGGTTTAATCTTGCTAAGCTGTTTGTAGGGCGATACGAGTTGGTGTCCCATAGACTTCTATGGGTACGTATGAAAATAGGTAGGCCTACTCGTAGAATTATGTTGGTTGCTGGTTATGCTCTGGTGGAAAGTGAAGATGAAAATGCGAGAGTGGAGTTTTGGAATGAGCTCAATGAAGTCTTGAATGCATGTGAGCCAGGTGAAAGTATTATCTTGTTAGGATATATGAGTGGATGGGTGTGTACTTAAAGAGATAATTCATAAATAGTATATAACAATTTTAATTCATTTAATCTCTGTTTATTTATTTTGTTCATCTAATATATTAAATTCAAGTTTTATTATATTATTTTGTGCTATCAAGAGCTCTGATAGACAGACGTAGCAGTTGGCTACCCTACTTTTAATAGCCAGGTCCTCCTTATTTATATAAAGTACATTTTCATTTCTTTGGAATAATTACTTTGATGACGATTTCGGCAGTCCAAGACAAGTTTACTACAATCATTTTAATTATCTTCGGTGAAGCCTCTATTTTCTAATTATGACTTAAGGCCAGTCTACAACCAACATACCCGCTTGTCGGACTCGCAACTACGCAATCGCAAATGCACTCGTAATCACGCTTTTTATTAAATATAAAATAGACTGTCTACAATGAAAAGTCGTAAAACGTAATTTCAACCAATAGGAACAAACATCAATGATGACTATAAAAGTCAAATTCATATTAATGTTTTCAAATAAGAACTAAATATTTAAAAATATTTAACTGGATAAATACACATGATTTTAATTGGAAATCCTGTATTCATTACTATACATTTCCAATCGTTTTTTGTTATAGACCAAATAACTTCAAATTATTTGATTTTAGTAGTCCATCCATATTTGTTTTTTGATTGGCTGAACGCAAGCCAACGCAACTACATAAACGCAAGAGATGGACAATGTTCATCTCCTCCCGACAAGCTGGTCCGACAGTTCCGACATACGATTGTGTTTGCGAAAGCTATTGTAGACAGACAAAATTACGTTATTGCGTAGTTGCGAGTCCGACAAGCGGGTGCGTTTGGTTGTAGACGGGCCATTACAAATTTTTACTCACATTAACAGAACTAATTATTTTTTGAGTGTAATGAACTACCGTTACCTCGAATGACGTTTGCTCGGATTTTTAAAGAGCCGCTCTAGGTTTGCTGGGTAATATTTAAAAAAAAGGAAGATAAGTCTCTCTCTGACGCCCGGTGGCAAGTTCGAGTTCGAAAATGTGCGTGCGGTGAAATTAAAGTTAAATAATTATGATTAAAAGTCTTTTACAAAGGTCAATGACACCCAAAAAGAGAACAATAAGAATTCGACGCTCAACCTGAGCTGAAAATCACGTGTGAGAGCCAAAAGACACATGAGCAACGTACTAATAAAAATAGATTTTTTATTATTATTATTTTTTGCCTGGAGATCCAGACATTTAGTAAGAGCAATCCAAGATATTTTTATTTCCAACTATGTTATTTTCAAGTCATATGCTCTGGCCAATTAATTAACAACAAGATTTTCTAATAACCTGATTATGTTCCATACTTAAGACGGACATTCATTTTTGGATGGACATCTACGGCAACAATTTGTGAGCTGTCGTCTGCACAACGTTGTGTAACAGAAAAGGAAGTTTTCGGGTATCTCTTTCTCTCCTACACACATACAAGACAATGCAGCATTTAGTCGTAATTCGTTAATTTTTTATCAATATATGAGATATATCAATGTCTTATCAGTTAAACAAAATAAATGTGTATCGTCGTTTCCATTTACTCTAATATTTAGAGGAGGTAACGATAACTATTACAAAGTAAATTTACAACAAAGTAGAGACCGGTAAATATTTCATAACAGTAAGAGAAATAAATAGGTAGCAATAATAGATTTTTTTTTAAAAAAAAAACATAAAAAGATGAAATAGGGTTACAATTGGTAGCAGAAAAACAATAATAAATGTCCGTTAAATCGACTAACGAACACATGTAACTCTTAGAAATATAAAGGAAAACAAGTTTTAAACTGACAAATATGATAGGATTTAACAACTCCAAAAATACAGGAACTTCCTGTAGCACGGGAGAATACGTGTCCAAAACGACATGGAACAGTCAAATGGAAGTTAGGTTGATAGAGAGTATTGGATTCCAAAACAGCCGGGCTAGCGCCAGAAGGGTCTAAACAGAAAACATGGTTAATTAATTACTAGTAAAAATATAACTGCAAACCCTATAGTTTTAGAGTTACTAAGATAGATGTCGGCCAAGCTAACTAATTTGAAATTAAGAAAGGTCCCATAGACACACTAAATAATAAATGGTAAGAGGACGGTCTGTGAATTACAAAAGCAGATGGCTAACAATCAGGTGTCCATACAAAATGGTACTGTGGCCAGTCCTTTCCCAGTGGGTACTGCCAGAGCACTCTATAGTACATTTATACCACTATCCACTCCCTGGGGTATACATCGAATATAGTACACGCCAACATTAAATACTAGGACTAATGAGTAGCCAACAAGGGGCAAATGAAAATACTATCTGTGTTGTTGTGAAGTGCACCCCCCATAGTCGTCCAGGTTATATGTGCCGTGTGTGGGGAACACAAATCCCCCCCGCTATATGAGAATTGTACCCTATTTTGGGATCCAAAAGACAAAAAGAACTTTTATTTTGTCGCTTTAATTGTTTTGTTTGAAGAACCCCAAGGGAATGGAGAAAATTATTATTTAAATCACGTTTTCTTTTTGTTTAATATATGTTTGTAAATAGAGATTAAGAAGGAAAAAATAAGATACTAATGAAAGAAAGACTGAGACTAAGACTCTAAGAGACTAAGACACTTAGACACCTTAAAAAAACTTTTTAAATCGAACCTAAACCTAAAACTAAACCTAAACCAAAACTAAAATTTTATTTCGGTTCTCCACCAGGTTTACGAGTGAAAATCACTACGTAAATCTGGCGTAGAACCTGTCGTCCAGCCGAACCGACCCCGGAGTCTCAACCGATACTTAAACATGGACTGACTGATCGTCGGCCGGTGCCATGTCCGTTCCTTTTTTATCGCTCCCCTCCTTCTCTCTTGATGTTCCTCCTTCCGTTTTTATGTGTTTCTCCACACCCCCTCACCCCGTTTTGGTCCTACGGTTTCTCTTCCTATTTTCCTGTCCGCCCGCGACTCGCAGGCGGGACTTTCAATCTCGCCTAGGTAATAATTTTTATTCCCCCCCCCCCCCCCAACCCTTTAGTTTCTCACACCCTGTACGGCAAAAATCGCCCACAGAGTGAAGTTTATTTTATTTTCACACCAGGGCTACGTATGGAATATCCGCGTATTATTCCCCGACCGGGGCCAAGCCTCCCATTATGTTATTCTTATTTCCTCTGTTTCTTGTTTCTTTCTACTGTTTCCGTCCCGTCCCTCTCCCTGTACGTGGTGTATGTTTTTACGGTCCTGGCGAACCCTCATGTGCAACGGGGTGGGTTTTTTATATACTTTTCCCACCCCTAACCTACTGACGGTACATTTCAGCCCACCAGGGCGCCATATTATGTCATTTTGAAATTATGTTATGTGTTCAATGTCGTGTCTGTTCTCGAGAGCCCTTCGGGGCTGGTGTCAACTGTTTGTCCCTTTATGTTTCTCGTGTATTATTCATGTTTATTGTTATGTGTTTAAAAAATTAAATAACCCCTTACAAACAAAACAAACAATATAATAAAAATTATTCTTTCTTAATAGATTCTCATTAGAGCAAATATTCTACTTTAAATGTGCTGTCTTGTTTGGATTTTGTAGGGTAGGTTTTTGGGAAGGGGTGGGGCCGCTACCTGAACCTAGCTTTTGTGAAAGCCGGTTGATTGACACACGAAGGTAATTTTATTTTTGTCTGTTCGCTAGTAAAACCATCTTTAAATTGAACTGGGTTTTTAATGTCTAAGAGATAGCGATGTTGTCGTTTGTGACTTCGCGTGGCTAGCTAGCCCTGTGTTTGAAGAACTCAAAGCCCAAAAAGTCTAACAATTTTTAACTGGCTTCTGTTTATCTTGTGTAATTTTGTATTTGGCCAAAGTCCATATAAAGTATAAATTCAGCACCTATAAAATTTGCGAAATTCATATGCAAACTGCGTTCCTTTATGTCTATATATGGCACGTTCGAATCCTATGGCATTCAAGATTTGTAAAGATCTCACAAAAAAGAAAAGACTCTCGGATACAATAATGAAAACTTTGTCTTCAAATAAGAATTTTAATCAATTTTTAAAAGGAAATGTGTAGTTGGGACTTGGGAGAGTAAAACAATCATAAAAAAAAGGGACAACATTGAATTAATATAACTGATATACTAAAAAAAAGTGCTTTCTTTGTGTTTTTTATTATGTAATAGGCCTACCCATGTTTAGAAAAACTACTGATTTAGATACCTATTCTTATTTAGAAACATACTACTGATTTAGAGTCCTACTCTTGTTTATAAACACACTATTGATTTAGATACCTACTCTTGTTTAGAAACATAGTACTGATTTAGAGACCTACTCTTGTTTAGAAACACACAGTGGTGCAGGAATGTTTTTATTTGGGGGGGTAAATATAATCATGGACTTTTATAGGGAATAAAATTTTTAGATTTAAAAAAGACCAATAAAATGTAATATTTAATAGTCCAAATGTGTTTTTTTCTCATTAATTATGGGCATGCCAAACATTAGAATGAATACACACAAAACTAATTAAGAAAAAATATATCTGATGCTGCTCAACTCAAAATGATTAAAAACAACAAAATTAAAGTACATTTCCAAACACCTTTGCCCTATATTCGCTACTAGCTATAAAACCACTAACTAGTTTCGCAATGTCAAGTTTGTCGAGTCTCTCAGGGTATGCATTAAGCAGACACAGTTGATTTAGTCTACGTTGCCTCATCGTAGAGCGAAGATAGTTTTTTATGCGTCCAAGCATTGAAAAACTTCTTTCTGCAGTATCTGATGTAGCTGGTATCACTATCAGAGTTTTCAAAATCTCTTCAGTGTGAGGAAATAAACTTCGTGTTTCCTCGTGCAGGCCTTGAAATTCAGTGAACATGCTGTTTTCAGCACTTTTGGGCAAATACTTCTTTTGTTGAAAACTTTCATCATGGGTTCAGTAAATTCATTTGACTTCGAGAGTAAGATCTCCTCCAATATGCAGTACTCCTGAAAATATGGTTGGTTGAACCTGTATTCAATTTCTCCACTGATTGTGTCCAAGGTTTCATAGTATACCGACTTCATAATGGGACTTGCCCATGTGTGACCTTCTGTTTGTGTTTCATTGTGTTCGAGTCTTCTAGGAACACGACGAACACGGGGTAAAAAAGGTGGTTCAAGATCAAACTCTTCCACTTTCTTCAGCATCTGTGACCACAAATTTTCAAACTCTAGTTCATTCCTCTTTGTCTTGAGATCTTCAAGTACAGTACTTACTGCTTCTTTCGCTCCAGTAAGTGTAAGTGATGATCTTTGCAGTATCAGACTTAGTTTTTCTGTTGGTTCGAAAATATTGATGCAAACAAGAAGTGAAAAATATACAGACCCTTTTAAAAAATAATTGTGTAACCCACGGGCTTTGGCAGCACAGTCATCCTTAGAAATTGCCAACTCCTCAAGACATGAAAGAACAAATGAGTAATTATTCAAAATGGTGTGAATAGCAATGCATCTCACAGTCCACCTGGTTGGGCAAAGAGGGCGTGGGCAACCATGGATAGTGCTACCTTCAGAGGCCTTAATGTCTTCAAAAGATGCCATTCTTTTGGGTGAACCCCTTATCATTACACAGCGTAACAGCACATCGAGAATGAGGTTTGATACACTTTTGCCAGATTTACTGGCACATTCATACAAACCAAGGAACAACTCTTCGGGTTCATATTTATTCAGTATTCTGACACATATTGATACCTGTTCGTGTCCACTCGTATCAGTCGTACCATCAACAATCAAGCTGAAAATTTTGCTTTCATGAACTTCTTCTATGATTTTACGCAGAATTGTGTGAGCCATGTACTCAATAATCTCATTTTGAATTGTATCTGAGCAATAATTCTTTTTTCGTAACAGAAATTCTATTAGTTCGGGAATATCGTTCTTCCTCAGTTCATTTAGTTGAAACAAATTCCCACTCTGTTATGTGTCCACGAAGAGCTAATCCTTGGCGAGCAAGCTATTTAAAAATAAAACCACTCGAAACAGGATTATATTTTAATTTTATTATGTTACCTTAGAGTGAACTGTGTATCTTGCCTCAACAAGATCTTTCTAGTATCTAAAAGTTTTATTATATTTGTTTGAGAGCGGAGGGGTAAAAATGATACTTTTTACCCCTTTCCATTTCTTAGGGGGGTAAAATTTACCCCAGTACCCCCTAGTTCCTGCGCCACTGGAAACACACTATTGATTTAGAGACCTACTCTTGTTTAGAAACATAGTACTGATTTAGAGACCTACTCTTGTTTAGAAACACACTATTGATTTAGAGGCCTACTCTTGTTTAGAAACATACTATTGATTTAGATACCTACTCTTGTTTAGAAAACACATATTGATTTAGAGACCTACTCTTGTTTAGAAACATAGTACTGATTTAGAGACCTACTCTTGTTTAGAAACATAGTACTGATTTAGAGACCTACTCTTGTTTAGAAACATACTATTGATTTAGATACCTACTCTTGTTTAGAAACACACTATTGATTTAGAGACCTACTCTTGTTTAGAAACATAGTACTGATTTAGAGACCTACTCTTGTTTAGAAACATACTATTGATTTAGATACCTACTCTTGTTTAGAAACACACTATTGATTTAGAGACCTA